>JAHLWZ010000790.1:211284-386960 GCA_020536535.1 Pelomyxa schiedti
CCCCCCCCCCCCCCCCCCCCCCCCCCCCCCTCCAATTCCTGCTCCCACCCCGTTTGCTTGAAAGGAGATTTATGTGAAAATCCTGTAGAGACTTGAACTGGAACATGATGTCAGGTTCACTGCCAAACTCTATTGGAAATTTTACCAAGCTCAAGTATATGTACGCACCCTGCCCAATCAAGCGAAATTCACATAATTGCAAACAAGGTCAATGCACAATAATTATTTGAGTGGCTCTATCCCTGCATCTCTCTTCAAAATCACAACACTCACAAGTTTGTATGTACTAAAACCTCCACATCACAGCCATGACAGTGTTTAAAGGTATATGGAAAGTAATTCTTTAGTGGGCACACTTCCTTCAATGACACTACTTACCATGCTTCATACACTGTATGTATATTCTGTCCTTCAGAGATTGTGCTCGTTAAGACATATCACAGTGACCTTTCAACAAACCTCTTAGAGGGCAGTATTCCACCTACCATACGCTACTTAACTCGCCTGACTTACCTGTAAGTTTTCCTGTCTGTAGAAACTCTAACTCTGGTAGTTCTTTGGCAAGCAATACGTTTTACGGGACAATACCTTCAGAAATTGGTAGCACCAACTTGACAACACTGTTCGTTGCACATTTTCCATATCGTTTTCTCATTTCAAATGAAGTGTTCTGCGAGATAATAACTTTGTTGGAACAATCCCGAATCACATAACAAAGCTGCCTTTAACTTCTTTGTAACTTTCTCCATCCACATATTGAAACTCCTGAGTCTACCTTAGAGACATATCATCAAACGTCCTGACTGGTACAATTCCAAGTGGAATGTTACCACTTTTGACTTCAATGTACCACCTCACTTTCTGGGATCTACAGCTTACATTTTCTTTTTCAGCAATCTCGCTTCAAATTACTTATCTGGCGACTACAGCTTCCTCAGCTCTGAGTCCTATTGTTCCCTTGGCCAGAATTGCTTCCTAGATTGTTCTGAAGCGACAAATTGCGGTGCATCATATCGGGGTGATACATGGTGCTACTGTGATGTTGCAACGCACTGCGACGATTATGATTCATCAACAAGTATGCTTTCTTCATACTACACCAACTGGTAAATGATAACGTAGACGAAACTTGTTCTTCCGAGTATCCCCCACTGTGTGCTTTCAAGAAACGCGGAGGAGGCCTCTCCGGTGGCGCAATAGCTGGTATTATTATCGCTATTTTAGTGATTGGTGGGATCACGGGTGGGGCAATTTTTGCCTTCATTGTCATAAAGAAGAAGCACCCTGACTTGCCAAGGAACCTAAAATCCATGGTGAGCGAGGCAACTGCTGCAGTGCCCAACATACTCTCCATTAGCACTTCAACAAAAACAGTCACAAATACAACAAATTCGACTGAAGCACCAGTTGTACTGTCTCGCTTGTGTTACACTGATGAGACTTTTGACACCAGCTGCCCGCAAGCAACTGCATCTACGTTTCTATTAACTGTAGAATTCTATACTATACATTGTACAATTCTTATCCCTACCATAGGTTACTCCAAGTTCAGCATTGGAATTTGGGCTGGGAAGCCATCAGGCCCCCATCAATCAAGAACTTGAGGACAATATAACACTTACCAACCCCTCCAAAAGCACCGTCTTGTTCAAACTCGTATGCCCACAAAACCCCAGATACACAATTCAGATGGAACCCCAGACGGGCTCATTAAAACCAGTAACAGATACCGCACAATAGATTCAATTGCTAACTTCGTATAGTCTCATGAAATTGATGTGCATGTTAAAATGACCGTAAACTGCACCACGAGCATTGAAACAAATGTTCTTGTAATGATTTCCACAAGTAATGTAAACCTATTCTATATTGTTAGTTAAAACCAAATTGTAGAAGACAAAGTGGATCCCCCAGAGGTTAATTCTCCTGTATCTTTTCCTGCTTTGATTGCTATTAGATGTACCTGCCGCTCCGAATCGCCTTTGACACGCAACTATCCACATCATTGGATAGTGAGGAGATAAATGTATGAGCAAATCTTTCAGTTTGTGCTAACGGCGACAACATTAGCTTCAAGAGCCCCCTATAGGTGAAGGGGGCTATGGGGTGGTCTATAAGGGCGAATGGTAACTTTCAGTTTCAACGAACATACTTATTGATCTCACTGCAATTAAGGAGAGGACAGCTAGTTGCAGTCAAACTTTTAAAGGTTTTCTCTTTATTTGCGCTGGTTGTTTTCATCACCGCACTAGAACCAAACTTCGACAGCATTAACAGACTTCTTACGGGAAGTACACATTTTAGACACTGTGCGGTGCCCACAGGTTTCATTTCATCACAAGAAGCTTGTTCCTTACAATTCCACCCAGATCGTTAATTTTCTTGGAGCGTGCAAGCTACCTGGCACCCTTTCCATTGTTACGGTATTTCTTTTGTGTGAAGATTCACCCCCAATAACAATTACATCACCTAGGAATTTGCACCATTAGGGAACCTATCTGATTGCATGAAAAAGCACAGGATGTCATTAGTACTAAAATCCAAATGCTTCTTAGATTGTAGTAGAGGTATCGTGCAAACTTCCGTAGCCCATCTAACCACAAAAGGAATGCAATTCCTTCATCAAAGCAGCCTTCTCCACAGAGACTTGAAACCCGACAATCTTTTAGTATGGTTCCTTGGGGTTATTTCCTTTCCAACCTTAAGCAAGATGGTCAGCCTTGATACTTCTGCTGCAATAAACTGCAAGCTGACTGGTAAGTTCAAATTTTCTTTTCTTTTTTGATTCAAACTCTTTAAGATTTTGGAACCACACGAGATTTTAATAAAGCTCAGGAGACACAACTCTACACACTGGGGGTAATACTATTCATCAATAACATGTTATATCTCTTAAATTCGGAAGGTTGGAACTCCTGTCTACATGGCTCCTGTATGGTTTTTTCTCCATACCCCTTCATATCTTATAAGAAAAGGAACTTCTGGAAAACGGTAAATACAACAGTGGAGCAGATGTCTATAGGTTTTTAAAAACTTTGCCTTTTGAGAAACCAAAACACAAAACCAGTTTTGCAGTTTTAATGTACCACGTAGTCACCGAGCGCCCACCCTATGAAGAGTTCGAGTCCATGTGGAGTGAGTAATTTTATCTTTTTTCCCCTATTCATTTCTTTTTGCAGAGATATGTGAATTCGTTATGGCTGGCAATGTGAGAGCTTTTTTCTTGATTCTCCATCTCATGACATCTAAAAATAGAGAATGCCCCTTGACAAAACAGCATACCCTCCTCTTGCCGAGCTAATAGAAGTTTGTTGGAATCAAGATAGACATGCGCGGCCATGTCAGTAACTCTAGAATTTCTGAAATTTAATTTAATGCCCACCTAATAATAACCCTAGCCTTTGATGACATCACCCCGCGGATTGAAACAATCTATCAGAATTATTTAGCAAAGCCACCCCCACCTTCACGCAAACAACCCCCAGTTCCTCCTCCAAAACACAGCACCCCAAGTGATGCTAATAACAACAGCAAGGATAAGGCAACACCTCCTCCTGCCCGTCATCACAACAAGCCAGAATCACCGGCTACCCCACACCAACATCATGGCAAACAACAAGAACCAAAACCGAGTTCCTCAAAGCCAAAACCTCCTCCCCCTCCACCAAGAGGGAATTAGTGCCCAAAAAATGGAGCCCACTGTGTTTAAAGTACTGTCAAAATAACACCAGAATGTTTTCTTCTCGAAACAGAGAATTTTGCTTTGTTTACAGCAGGAATTTCTCAGTGGGCCCAGCCAATGGCCTTGAGGTGTTGAACCACACTGGGGTAAGTGACACTGTTCAAAAATGCCTCGTCTCTGGTGTTCCTCATGGCTGTGGATGACACATCAGAATCCCTTTCAAAGGGCCCACCTTCCCCTGGTGGAATAGTCTAGTGGAACTCAGTTTGTGAATAAATAGAGGTAGGGGATTACATAATTGTGTTGCGCGGTGGATTTGCGCCTTACAGTGTATCCAGGTCGCGGAACAGAAACAACAAAATTGGCATATGTAAGTCCACTGAAAGAAGTTTCTTTAAAAAACGCGCAAAACTTGTGGAAACGAACCATTTCACATATAGATCAGTCCCGCAAAGAAACAATGTCTACAATCAGGTTAGACAAAGAAACAAATAAATAGTCCCCGTACAATTAAGTTGTATGCAGCGAATCGAGAGGCAAAGAATTGCCGTCTATTTGCTGAAACTTCGGGAAAGTCAATGAAACCTGACTGCATTCCTTCCCACTTATCCGCAAAGATGGTGAATCCATCCTCTGATCACATAAATTTTTTTAAAAAAGAAAAAGAAGGAACCAAAGAGAAAATAGAAAAACCAGCAGGGAACTGAGTGAAGTGATCTTGCACTGCCAATTCACACATTCTCACCCTTTCTGTCCAGGCAATAGCTTGAGCCCCAAGTTTCATACGAAGGTACTTATCATGAGATGGGGAAATATACCCCGCAACCACATGCACACTGCAGCAACAAAAAAAAGCAACAAAAAAAGCAACAAAAAAGTAAAAAAAAAAAAAAAAAAAAAAACCTCAGAAAAGTCTATAGTGCCGCAAACAAACGAGAACCAGAGGAAAACATCCACAAACCCCTCCCTCTTTCAACAAAAAAAAAAAAAAAAAAAAAAAAACCTTGTGGGCAGTACACAGACACATACTTTTCGTGGGAGTTGAGCCAGTGCCTGGCAATCTCAAACTGCCTGATGTGCATCTGGTGCACTGGGTTGAAGCTGCCCGTTGCCAGAAGCACCACGAGCTGCTTCGTCGGGTGCGCCCCGTGGTGGCGCGCAAGCAACGCCGCCAGGTCCCGTGTGGGTGTCATCTCCTCCGACTGCTGTGCCATTTCCCTTGTTGCAAAAAGGACTAAAAAACTGTTGTTGCGTCCCTTGAGCGGGTACGGTACCACTTTTGGTTTGGGTTGGGTTGCTTTTTTTTTTTTTTTTTAACTTCTCCGTTGTTTTCTTCCCGGGGTTTCTCACAGTTACCGTCACCTGGCTGATTCTTGCTTGAAGGAAGAAGAACCCGGCCAAAACGCGAACTTTGTTCAAGGTATGTATTTGTTACGGGTGGTCTGATTCTTTACAGAAGATGATGGAATCAGGGTGCATTGGGTTACCAGCCCTCAGGGGACCTGTGTTCACCGCGATACAGGTCGTGGGCCATGCTGCGAAGCAGTGCATATGGTATACATGACTCAAGAATGTCACGTGTAAGGAATGAGCATACACTGAGGAACTGCAAGACAGAAAAAGGGGGGAATAGGTTGGTACAAGTTTGAGGAAGAAAATTTTGTTGGGATAGATAGGAATGGAAAATAAAGTTACCTTGTCGGACTGAAGGGACAAGCCTGGGGGGTCTGCCGGGCCTCTGCGGAGGTCACCGCGAAGTAGCCTCAGCACGAGGGTGGTGGTAACCTCAAGATAGTGCCTCATCTGTTGCATTACAACAACAGGGTCCTTGTTTTGTTGTGTTTGTTTGTTTGTTTGCTTCCTGTAAGGAAAGAAGGCTTCCTGGAATGTGAAGAGGAAACCTGTGTGCTCATGGAAACTACATTCATTGCCTCTAGCAGGTCGTGGTAGCATCTATTGAGAACGTGTGTGCTGTTCTGGAAGGCTGAGGTTGTTTGTTATGATGATAGAGTTGTGTCAATGAAAAACCTTCTAACGGCGGTATGTATTGAGCTTCCTTCCATTGAGTGGAATATATAGAGATGGCAAAAGCAACTGGTAAAAGTCGTACTATCTTTTGATCAGCTTCGGAGACAACCTTCTTCAAAGCAAGTTTGAAGTATTGGTCAGCTGAGCCCACGTTAATACCAATATCGCCAGCCAGAGAATTTATTCCCTGAGAGGAGTAAGTGACTTTTGCAGGGTTTTGTTCAAAAAACCAGAAGTTGAGGTAATAAATAGACGTTTCTCCAAGCAGACTGGTTAAAGGCGTTGTTCACAGTGGAGTGAATGTATGGTGTTACAGAGGTGACTGTATTGAGAAGTGCCTCCTTCAGAAGTACTCGGAAATGTAGTGTGTTGCCAATAATTATACACTTTGCCACAAATGAATCAATATCTTATCTACAGTTAAAAACAAAGTTAAAATTGTCAACCTACCCAGTGGTTTTATGCGTTTAATAGATTCAGCAACACGCGCTTCTTTGGTGAAATTGGAATTGATTTCCTCAAGAGGTGATGCCATGGCAGCAACAGCATCCTGTCAAAAAGTAAGAAATGAATCTTATGTCTTAGTACCAAAAAAAAAAAAAGAAAGAAAGAACCTTCACGGCTTGCACATTCGTGATAAGGAATCTTACAATTGCAGCATCAAGTTGCCTAACCCCATATGGACCAATAATTGATGCTAAAGCCTGAAGCTCTTCAATATCAACATAATTTTCCGCTCGGAAGGGCTGTCCAGGTTTGCTCACAAAGCCCATCCTTTTTTTTTTTTTAACAAAAGGGCGTAACCTTTGGAATTAGGACCTCGTTGGGCTGAAGACTATAGTGCAGTTCTGATTTGGAGGAAGATACAATCTCTGTGTGACAAAATGAACATACCTAACGCGATGAGGAAAAAGATTGACTAGTAGTGTGACAGGCACCAGTTGATAAGAGTCCCAACTATACGATCTCCCATATCAACCTCTGGTATTGGTGTCTCTGTTCCAAGAGGCGGTGGTTCACTGGTTTATTTTGAGGAAGGAAATAATAATTTATAAGGCAGCTTACTTGGGACAAACTTCCTCTATTAGAATTTCTTGCCATATTTGTTGTAATCCAAACATAACTGAGGAAATGAATGATTTACAAACAGAAAAAAATATTACCTCGCTGTTCCAACAAGGTAAGAACATAGAATACAGCGGAAATTTGTTTTTTCAGTATGGTTGGTCTTTCAATAGAGTCGGGAGTGGGCTTCACCTGGTTTTGGAGTTAGGGGAGGAAAAAGCTGGTTGGTGTCCCACAGTATTTCGCAGCCAGGTTAGAAGCGTTCCTTTCACCATCTCTCGTACATACTGCAGGAAACAAAGGTGACAACAAGGAAATTGAAAACAAATGAACCTCGCTTGCCGCTATTTGATGATCGTAGACAACAACAACTGGAAGTTCAGAGACAGCCTTGGTTATTGCCATGATGACTTTAAGATGTGTCCATATGCTTTGGGGTGTAAGGAGAATTTAGGAAGAAAAGTATTTACTTTTCCAGGGAGTCCCTGTTTTGATATGAACTTTCATTTCCAGGCTCTGGAGGAGGAATAAAGTCTTTGGGTGCACGCCAATCTTTTCGCTTCAGGTTAAATAGCGCAGCAGCAACTTCATCACGGAACTATTAGTATGGATAAGTGATCATAAATTTTCAGTAGAAAAGAAAACCTGGCTGTCCAATAGCAGTTGGTAGTTGAGTACCGCTTGCAAGCTGTTCTGAAGAACCCGAGTTTGTTTCTCCAAAAAGGTTACAGCCATCTTCACACATTCGGGACCGATGCTTTCCCGCTTTCCAAGAATAAGTAGCAGGAAATTAGAAGGAAAAAAAGACCTCCTCAGGCCAAGCACTAGTTGCAACTTTGGTGAAGTTTGAAAGCATATCAAGGTAGATATAAGTGTGTCGTGGTCCATGCATGGTCGGGTTGGAAATATATGTTTCATAAACCTTTACAAAAGTAAGATTCCTTCATATGCGGCCACATACCTCTCGAAGAGAGTCTTTGAAGTACCACAGCGAAAGTAGCGATGAATTCTCTTCTATGATGTTATCCAAAGAGTCAATAGCTCTTCAGGTAATCAGGTTTTCCTTGCCCAAAATGATAGAGACATACCTGGCATGTGCATGAATCACACGCAGGCACATTGTCACTTCCCTCAACTTGGAGAGTGCAATTGGTGAGCTGGACAAAGACAGTAAATACTCCATGTTGGTACATAGTGATCTAAGTTGCTGGAAATTGGATGTGGGAGAAATTGCGGCCAGTGCATTTAAAATTTGATCTCCAACTTGCACGGCAGGCTGGGCTACTCCCTGCCATAAACTGCGTAAAGATTCAAAACCCTTATGGTCTGCCCCAGCCAAAAACTCAACAAAGTACTGGGCAATTTCTTTGGGTTGAGTTAGAAACCTGCATGCGTACCAAGTGGTTACCTTCTCTGTTGTTTCCGAGATGCATTTTCAGTGATTGCACCAGTTGAATGAGATCTGGGATTCTTGGGTCCCTGAACATGTCCACATAATTTTTTGGTGCTTTTGGGGGTGGTGGTGCAACATAATGCCTGAAATACCATTCTATTTCCGCTTTAGCCATGGAAAGGGCTGCAATTATCACCTGCAAAAAAAAAATAAGACACATGGTGATTGGGGTAGGGTAACCTGTAGTTTGGGCGATAATAATGCTGGTGAATCGAGAGTTAAATTGAACAAGGCGGTGAGCTCTTGCATTAAAAACACTCTCCTGCTGCGGTGCTGCCCAAGGGCTGTTTGCCCTGATTGTGATTGGGTATCTCTGTAAAACGTGTGAGAATTCTTATGGGAAGAACTTGATTGCACCTTGGCATTCTCTTGTGTTTCGCGTAGAGAGACTTTAGAGTCTTATCTTTAACTGTGGAAGACAGAATGCTGTCAAATTCAGAATGAGGTTGAAATGTCTAGGCGGTGTAAAGAATGGCTAAATTACTCAGAAACTCACCACATCATAATAAACCGGGAGGACGAAAGCTTCAGTTAGTGCTTCCGTGAGAAGTGGTACAGCATTGGTCTGTGTAAGGGTCTGAGGGCACACTAGATAGCCGTAAATGATCCAATTATGCATATTTTCTGTGACTTGAAGATCAAATCGTAGCTAAATAAAACTCAGCTAGAAGTTGAGGGACAGGGAGGAAATACTTGATCTTGAACCGGCTCGGTCATTTTTCCTGGTTTCAGGGATATATTGAGAGCTTCATTTTTCCTGAGATCCATGAGATTCCTGCTCGCTGAAAAAGCTTGCTTGAGCTCGTTCAGGGCGGCACCGACTTGGAAAGAGTTAGTTTTGACTATTTACAGAGGAGTGGTTACTGGTCGTGCTGACTGCTTTGAAGTCTCCAAATAGTTTTGAAATTGGGTTCTCCAAGTCAAGAACCCACTTTGAAACTCTAGGGAGGGTCAAACAGAATAAAAATTACACTAGCTCACTTGGCAAAAGAGGGCTCAGGGAACCCGTTTACGTGATAGTACAACTTGGCAAAAACACCAACAATGTTCTTTTTATCAGGAATGTTCCATGCCAAGATGGTCAATTGAACGAAGTTCACCATAAGGTCCATCCACAGTGTCATTAACATTGGATTTTCATCTATCTACGATGTTGCGGGATTAAATAGTGGAGGCTTTATTAGTTTCGGCTACCTTTAATAAAAGTAATGCTGAAGACATGTCAACCAACACTCCCATAGTAGTTGTCTTCCAATTGCAGGCATCGGCCAGAGCAAAATAAAGGGGCTCAAATTCTTCAAGGTGTGTCTTTGCTTTTGTACTGAGTAAATCATATCCTGGTATCTGCAAGCAATAAACTAAACTATAAATAAGGAGCGAAAAACTTTGTCGGCTCCTTCCGGAAAGTCGGGAAATCGAGACAAGAGTTTTTGTGTTACTTTTTCATATTGCCTGTCTTGCAGAACCTTACACATGATGAGCCTTGCTGGGGGAAAAAAAAAGAGCACAGATTTCATAAACAAAGTCGGGGGTTCACCTTGGGCTTGAGTTTAGGCGAGGCCATGCTCAACTTGCACAGATAGAGTCTCTTCATCACGTTGTGCCACTCCCTCTTTAGGTCTTGCATTTTCTCGACACCACTGCTTCCCGTATCAACCATTCTCCTTGTCCTTCGTTTTCACCATATTTTTAGCCAAAACGCAAAAAAAAAAAGGGGAAAAAAAAACCGAAGACACGGGGGAAAAAAAGAAACCTTTAATTTGTACAATAGTGTGTTATTCCCGTTGTTTTTTTCCTGTTGGTCGTTATGGCCTCAGTACCGCAACACCGCGTCTTGCCCGCTTCGATTTTTGTTTTTTTTTCCGTCAATTCGGGAAACTCTTGAAGGCAAATTTTTTTTTTCCTTCTTGGAACAACGTGTTGTGATAGAAAAAAAAGAAAAGAAAAAAAGAAACGTTCAACTGTCACACATGAGCCTTTGGCTCTTATGGAGTATTCAGTGTGTCTGTGTTGTTGCAAAAGGTGTTGTTGTGGTTGGTGGATCTCTTCTCTCAGAGGGCAATGAGTAGGCATGTAACATTGTCATTGGAGCCGTTGAGCAGTGCTTGCCTAACCATTTGCTTGACAGCTGCATCAATGTGGGGTTCTGCACCCAGAATGGAACGCATTTCGGCTGGGGTAAGGAAATCAGCCACCTTGTTTTGGGTGAGTTGGCGGTTTTTCAAGCCCGTACTTACACACCCCATCACAGCTGAGAACGAGGTAGTTATCGCCGGGTTGAATCTGTCTGCGGTGAATGAAAGGCTCGGCACTAAGGAACGATTTCATATGCAGGTCGCCAATAGACCTGGTTATTTCAATAGTACCTGGGAGGGAAAAAAAAAATTAAGGAAAGGACAATGGCTTTTGCGTGAGGACCATTTACGCGGTCATTGCTTATGAAGCCCCCTTGCGCAATAATTCTATCAGCTTCTTCTTTTTCTGAAGGTCTGTGAAGAAAAGACAATTGCTGTGCGTCTCCAGCCCGACTTTCTCGTAACTTAATGAGATTGTTAACAGAGTGTCGGAGTACCATAATAAAGCCTGTGCATCACCAACATTGGAAATCGTCAGCGTCCTTCCCTCTGCTCCCCTATAAAGTACAATAAATAAAATTCACACGCAAATTAACGGTACTTGACAATAAGGGCGCAAACTGCAGTAGCTCCAGCAAACGTTATTCCTGCTTCCTCAAGCCTTTTGTCCATGGCAAGGTGGACACTTTTAAGGGCCTCTTCTGGGTTAGAAACCACCATTCCAGTTGCAACAAGCATCTTTTCGTAGGAGCGGTTAATATAACAATAATAATAGGCTCGGCATCATGACACCACACCCACAATAACAAATGGTGGGAGGGCCAAGGAACACAAAAGATACCGACTTTGGGGAAGTTAGCAGCGCAGAACTCGGCCGCGGTTTTTCCGCCGTGGCCGTCGAACACGCAAAACAACGAGGCGTTGGGGACGGTCTCGTCCAGCGGGGACAACACCACGTGCGCGTCTTCCATTGTCCTCCTGTTGCCCCTCGTCGCACACGCACCCGCGTCCAAGTGTGTCACTGCCTGCATGGGTTTTTTTTTTTCTCTTTTGTGTGTTTGTCCGAAGACACGAAAGTGGAAGTCTAAATCTGGGACTCGATCGGCGATGGTTTGTCTCTCCTCACTGTGGACTCACATTCTGGGGCGAATGGAGTCCCACAACAGAGAGAGAGTACTAGGTGATCTCAAGAAAAGGAGATTTTGATGATTCTGAGCCACAATTGCAGGTAGATTAATTAAAGTTTGTCAAAGCCGAAATCGGCGAAAAAAACTGGTCCAAGCTCACGCGCTGCACAGAGGAGAAGGCACAATACCGAAATCAAAGATGCAACAACAAGGGGGAGATTCGGCAGCGGTGGCGCAAATGCAACAGATGGCTCGACAGCTCATGTCGGCTGAAAACGACACGAGAAACGCGGCAGAAGAGGCTTTTCGCCAGTCCAAGCAAACCCGCACAGATGATCTCGTCAACGCGATGATTTTGACCTACAAAGATCCCTCCACAGATTCACCGGTAATGTGTTTTGGCGGAGTGGAGCGAACTTGCTCTGAATGGGACTACTTAGATGAGACAATTTTTATTGACACAATTGAGACGAATACTTATTTCCTCGGAACCACCAAACTGGGGTAGCCTGAGTGCCCCCACTCAAAACAACATCAAGGTTTTCCTCCGTGCCGAGATGAATATTCATTATACATAGGTGGAATTGTTGCGTCACATCGAAATAGAGAAAGAGCGTGGTGTATTGAAGTTAGTTTGTGAAGTGATTGTGGATATCAATTTCCGCAAACGTAATTCTCTTTCTAGTGTGATTGAGAATTAATTCACTTTTTATAAGAGGTCTGGGATGAGATTATGCCAACTCTGTTTCATTGTGTTCGCTTACCTGTATTTTCTCTTCTCTATGCCGTTTCAGACAACCAAACAATCAATCAATTTTTTAAAAATAACAAAGTTCCCCAGGACCCAATGTGCCGCTATGCCGCGTTCTTACTCTTTGGTGATTTTGCCATGATAGTTCAACCGGACACCTTTAGGCAGCACTTTGCTGTAGTGGGTGCTACCCTCCAGAATGGTCTTCAAGATACTGACATATTTGTAACTCCACCTTTATTTTAACAATATTTAACTGCAAACAAGTGCCGCACAGCAGCTCTTAGTGCCACTGCCTCGTTTTTACAAGTCCTCAAAGAACCATCGGAAACCGAACAATTTCGAATGTTGATGCCACTGATGTTGCAGGTCATATAACAAAATCATTGTAATCCAGCTAAAGCATCTCTTAATCTAGTGCATAAGTGTTGCTCTTCAAAACAACATGGAAACTGAGGCGAAGAAATCCTTAGAGGTTTTTGTGGAGCTTGCTTGCCACGCACCATTCTTTTTCACTCCAAATATTCAAACTGTAATCACAGCCATGTTGACAATTTCGTCAACGGAGTCATTTCCTGATTGTATGGGCCATGCCTCTCGACAATACAGAAATAACGTTCATTAGCATGTAAGCATACCGCTGTTGAAGTTTTGCTCTCATTAATGGAGGAGAAGCCAACATTCATGAGGTTATTTGATCTCCCTTAATACACTCAACAGTCTCTCCTCTTCTTCTTTTTCGTATTCATGTTTATTTAGGAAACAACCAAATCTCCTTTCATCTTTTCTTCCATTGTTGCTCCGTTGGCTGGTGACTGTAGAAGACGAACCAGAGTGGTACCAGTTTGAGGACGACAATGTAGACTCTAATGCTGAGGTTGCAGAACAAGGAATAGACAGGGTTTCAATAGCATTAGGTATACAGCCTGAACCATATTCCGTGTTAACTTGCTTAAGGTGGGAAGCAAGTTGTACCTGTGTTATTCCCACTCATCTCGGAACTCTTCTCCAACAAGACCGACTGGAGATTCCGTCTTGCTGGAGCTTTAGCTTTGTCCACTTGTGCTGAAGGGTGCAAATTTGTTTTAAAGAGTCACCTCCCAGAAATATTGAAGTTCGCCTTTCCACTCTTTTTTGGTTGTAAATCTCTTGTAGGGTAGTCTTTGAACATTTAGCAGATCCTCACCCCCGTGTGAGATGGGCTTGTCTGAATTGCCTTGGGCAATTCTGCACTGATTTGGGTGTGAGTTTACGCTCTCATTTTCAAATCATAAGAATATCTAGCGAAAGTTCTAACTTTGTATCAGCCCGTTTTCCAACGAAAATACGCGTCTGAGATCTTCACAGCAATTCTCCCTGCGAGTACTGATACATGTCCTCGGTATTTCTTTTCTACTTCAATGCATTTCCCTCACTTATTTTTTAGAGTACAAGCTGGGCTAACTGATATGATTGCTGAATTTTGTGATCTAGAAGACAAGGAACCAATAACCCCTCACCTTGAACCCATTTTGAAACATCTCTTTCAGATGTTGCAATCAACGTACGGCACTGCTTTAACTATTCTCAATTTTCCTTTCTAACACCCACTCTAGAAATATAAAAATTCTTGAGAGTGTAATTGGAAGTCTCTCAGCTATAGTGAACCTTGTCACAGATGCATTTAAGCCAGTGTGCAATTCTTTTGTTCAGTCACAACTTTAACGCACATACAGTATTATGACACTTTTGCACCATTCCTTAAAAGGTAGTCCCTACTGGTTTACATTCTCGCTCTGACTTTTTCACAGTGTGATGCAAAGTGCCAAGGCAAAGGAGTACCGTACAATTCGTGGTAGGGCCATTGAGTGCCTGAGTTTGATGGGTACGCTTAATTCTAGTGTGCTTTTCATAGCCTAACTTTTCACAGGTGTTGCTGTTGGGAAGGAGAGATTCTTCAAAGATGCCCAAGAAGTAATGAGTGAAATGCTGAACACTCCAGTTTGTGCACGCTAATTTAATATCTCCCAACACTCTAAAGATGGTCGAAGCCGATGATCCTCAAATAGGCTACTTTGAAGCTGCTTTTGGCAGAATCGCTGAATGTCTACAGCAAGAATTTGCTCCATTCTTGGAGCTAGTAATGCCTTCTTCCTTGAAGAGGGCAGCTATCACTGCAAATGTGCAAGTGTTTGATCGTGCGTTATATTTCCTTTTAAATCATCCACGCTGATCCCTTCCAGATCAGAAACTTCTAGAAGGTTGGGATATGTACCGAGTTGGAGAGAAAGCTATTGGGATACATACAGCCATTTTGGATGAAAAAGCTGATGCATTACATATTCTCCTCGTCTATGCAACTCAACTCAAGCATGCATTTTTACCTTATGTGCAACAAGTGGCTGATCTCGCACTCGCCTCGATGCGTTTTATGTGCCACGAAGGTTCCATTTTTGGCATCGTCTCATCAAAATAAATACTACCAGGGGTCCGCATCGAAGCCTGCCTTGCTACCCACATCTTGCTTGACTGTGTACGATCGCATTTAGAACATCTCCCAAATAACACCGATATGACACCACTTACTACCATGGTTACAACCATGGTGAACGCACTCCTGGAGGCTCTAACAAATGAGCCTGACCGTGAAGTAATGCTATGTCAACTGGAAGCCCTGGATCAGGTTTGTAATTGTCCCTATTCTCTTGCTTTCTCACCATCACAAGGTTCTTGGAGACATGGGGCAACGATGTTTAAGCACGGAGCAGGTTCTTGGCACCCTTGCAATTGGAGGAGCTGTACTCGACGATTGGAGGGAAAGGAATGACCAACGTTTGGGTGAGTATGTGTCTCTGGAATTTAATCGTTCAACAATCCAAGATGCTAAGAAGGAGCGAGATCACAATGACGAGGATGAAGAAAAACTCACAGAAGAAGAAACTTTAGATAGAAAAATAGCCCGAATGGTACCTCACACCTAAATATCCCATCGTAGACGGCGAAGTCTAATTATGCAATTTAACCAGGTTGTGGAAGTAATGAGGAAAACTCTGGAACATCATGCGGATGTCTATCTACCTGCGTTTAAAAGTGTTATTGTACCCATTGCCCTGAAACTCTTGGTACTTTGAGCTTATGTGCACAGAACCAGTAACATTTCCAAGGATCAAAACAGACACCCTTTCGAAAAGCAAAGAGCAATTTGTATTTTTGATGACATTGCCGAACTTCAATGGTATTATGAGTACATGTTTCATTCTCCTAAATAGTAACTAGCGCTACGGCTATTGAATATTTCCCCACTATGGTCCCTCTGCTTTTGACTTATGCCACACATACGGACCACGCTCTAAGACAAGCATGCGTTTATGGACTTGGTAACGCTCACGTGATTTCCAGTTGGTTTTTAACTCTTCATCTTCAGGAGTGTGCGGCCTTAATGCAGGCGACGCCTTTGCCCCGTATCTTGCAGGTAGTTTAATTCATTTACTCAGTTGTTCTGAAAGTAAATAGATGCTATACGAGTACTAAGCTGGGTTGTGCAACAGCCAAATTCTCGTGAAGAAGCTGCCATTCCCCCAACAGAGAATGCCATTTCCGCCCTTCTCAAAATTATCAACGGCCAATGTATTACAACACATAAATAGGATTAATAACGCCACTGAAACATCACGACAGCAACTCGAATCAACCAAGCTGAAATTTTGCCTTTGTGGTTATCCTACCTTCCAATTCTGGAGGACGAAATAGAGGGAAGCTACTGCTACGAACACCTGTGCAAATTCCTAGAAAGGTGAGTCATCCAGCCCTGAAAGAAACAACAAGGAAACATAACCTCACATTATACATATAGCGGAAATCCCCACATCATTGGGCCACAGTACAGCCACATGCCACACATCATCAAGGTGTTTTCTCAAGTCTGCAACACCTACCTAGTCAACCCAGACACCAACATAAGAATCGGCACCGTTCTGCACAACATGCAGCCGCATCTACCCCCCGGAATGGTGCAGTCCGTATGGACCTCACTGACAGAGCCGGAACGCAACAACCTCGTTGCACTCACAACACCACCGGCACAGGCAGAGGCACCGCAAGAGGACGTCATTACTGAATCACACTAGGCAAAAAGCTATCAAGATGTCATCAACATTGGCCCATTTGGTCCCTGCAACAAATCCAATCAGATTCACGCCGCACACCTCGTTCTTCACAGCCAATCAATTTAATTTTGCCTGCTACGCTTTAAAAGTGTTTGGCACCTCATTATCTTATTTTCTTGTAATAAACGAGACACGCGGAACATGTTGTACAGCAATGCGTTAGGTAAAAGAAACAAACAAACCAACCACGATTGGTGTAGAAAACGAATAAGTAATGATACAAAAGGTACCGGGGCACTACAGTGTAAAATAAACGAGCGAGGTGAATTTGTGGTTACGACGGTAGCGCATTCTTCAATACGAAATGCGATGAGGTTCGTAATGGTATCGCTCCTCATGGGCGCGATTGAGTTTTTATTTTTTTCATTAGATGCCCGTCACCGCCTCCAGTGAGCTGGTTAGATGAGCTGAGCAAATCGATTTCTGCTTTGAGCTTGCGTGACGAGCACGCTGGCATCAGGATTGAAGATACAGTAACCACGGCAACGAAACAACATTCAGCCAATCAGCAACAACTCAGTGAGGAAGAAAGCGAGGCAATATCGGGAGAGGACTCATACAGTTCTGCAGAAAGCAGTGAAGAGGAGATCATCAGGGAAGTGCCCAAAGTACCCAAAAGGACAGTCAACTCCGTTAATGATCACCATTCCAGTGATGTGGCAGGCAAAAAAGCAGAAATTGGAAAAAATAAACAGTCATCACCTGCCCAATCCTCTGTGACTCCAGAAATGCATAGAAAGAAAACCACCCCGATACCCAGAACCCCACCTCCTAAGGAACCAAGCTCTTCTTCGTCTGAATCTGAGAGCGAATCTGGAAACCAAAGCAACAGTGACCATGACATTTCCAACCATCAAACTGCGGCAAAGCATTGTCTTAGCACTCCACGGAAAGGTATTTCACTTTTCAGTTGAAAAACGTCTCCTTTACCTACGTTTATATCCAAAAAGAGGTTGTGGAAATCCTCTTCCCATCTTCAGGGGATGATTCAGAGACTTCCGATTCTCCACCGGCACCCAACCCAAAAAGAAGGAAAAAGTCTTCAGTCACAAAGAACAGTTCAAAAGTGACTTCAAAAAAAAACGAATGTGCAGACTCTGACTCAGACACACCCAAGAGCCCTCCAAGTCCGCAAGTCAAACCAAAAAGGCCTACAAAACCAAGGTCCCACAGGACGAGGAAAAGTGTAATGCCTTCGTCACCATCACATGAGACATGGAAGGATATTCCCATATGTCATAGCATACCCATTGGAAGTGAATTACGGGACTTTTTACTGAAGTACCCCTATCAGCGGAAAGTTCCAGCACGGAAACGGCAGGTAAATTCCGCACAGCAATTGCTTCCTCCATTTTGTGTGCCTATATATGTATATATACTGACCAGTCTTTTGCAGTCCTGTATTGGTGTCGAGACACCAACCGATCCTAATGCTGGGCACAGTGCGCTGCTTTCTTTGTTGTTATTCTTTAATTGCTAATACCAATTTAGAAATAGTGTTCCGGTTCTCTTCCCCGGACACTCCCACAGAAGAATCAGTAATTCCTGCCCTAAAAACAAAAACGTCATCATCCGGTTTGATCTTCCTGCGTCGGGGGAAAGCTCAACAAGACCCGCTTCCTCGGCACTGTGACAAGGTACACTACAACAAAGAACCAACTTTGTCTCACTTCCCCGCTAGCTACTCATTGTAATGCTCGGTACAGCTGAGATTTCTATCCAAGGCCGAGGTACCACCAAACTCTTCCCGCATGACCAAGTGTCTGTTCCGAGCGGTTCCCACTTCACCATACAAAATACACCACGAACAAAGCTGTGTAAAGTTGCCTATGTGTACCGCAATACCACAGGATCATAGATACTTGTTTTGTTTGAATGAATCCCTTTTGTATGTTAGGAAATGCTAAACGCAGTTTTCTTTCTGGATTTCCAGAGTCTATGAGTACACAGAGAGGCCAAAATGGTAGGAAGCTCCTCTAGTGGAACTAAGGGGAATGAGTGCCCAAGTGCATTGATTTGTGTGAGGGAGGGGTTGGTTCCTGTGACTGGGCTACAGAGGGCGACAAGGATGGAGAAGACGGGGAGGATGGTGATGGGTTCTGTTGTGATTGTGATTGCGATAATGGTGAGGATGTTGTGGGGTGGTTGGAATGGCGGGAAACCTTTGGAGGCGGGGGTGTTGTGATTGGTGGGGAGAATGTCACGGCCCCGGGTTGTGCGGTCCTTCTTTTCCTGGAAGTGGTGTCTGTGGGGATATCTTTAGACGATGAAGGTAATGAGGTGGAGGGGATTATCGGCTGCGGCGGAGCCTCTTTGTGACCTCTGGTCTTCTTCTTGGGAGCAGAGGTTGTAGGGGGGGCCTGCTGCTGAGACTGGGACTGGGATTGTGGCTGCGCTTGGATTTGTCTGGAAATAGTCAGCTTCTGAGCCGCGATATCTACAACAGCCTCCCGCTCCCTCGGCCTGCTGAATCTCTCGCAGGCCAGGCACACCCAGCACCTCCAGACCCCGCCGCTTCTCAGCAGGCCCCGCAGCTGCTCGAACGTGTAGTTTATGTCGGGCAGGGGCTCCGCCACGTTTGGCAGTGTGGCGATGTTGTCAACACAGTGCCGGCAGAATACAAATGGGCAGGATGGGGATGTACAGGAAACCAGGTCTGTCTGCTTGACTCCGCTAGAGCTGCTGCTCCCGGTTCTGCCATCTCCGAGGGTGGAAGAGAGGCCCAGGCAGAGCCCGCACACTGAATCCTTCACTGGCATCGGCTCATTAGGGTCAGAACTTCCCATAAACCTCATAGTATGCAAAGGCAGAGGCAGCACCGTCGGCTTCAATGCCCCCAGCACATCATACCCACCAACAACCACAGATTCCAGTCCCACAATCGAGGTACTAGTACCAGAACCTGTTGCCTCGCTCTCATCAATACACACGCCACTGCCTGTACTACTAACACCACCCCCACCACGCTGTGAAGGAATGCCGGTGTTGCCTTGGCATAATAGCGGGGTGCAACTATCTACCAAAATGTGGCCGGCTTCAACACAAGACGGCAGCAAGGCCTCTACTTGGGAGTGGTGGTCGCGGCAGGAATGAACCAAAAAGGGCCTGGGTAAGTGCAGGTTTCGCTCCCCGGTTGTGCAATTCGAGAACCAACAGGTGTGTCGATTCCTGGCCCGTGGTCTGCGTGGGCTTGGGCTGGGGCTGGGTGCATTCGATTGTGGAGTGGAGGACGTTGACGTCGTCGTTGCGGTTTGTGTGGGGGTGTTGTGGGTGCTGGTGCTGTTTGTGCTGTGGGTGATTATGGGGGGGCTGGCGGTCGTTGTGGTGGTGGTCCAACGTGAAGACGAAGAAGAAGGTTGTGGTGTGGGATAATTGTGGGACTGGGACCCACGCCTGGGCGTGTGCTGCTGCATGATGGGTGTGAAATTTTTGTTTTTTGGCTTTAATTTCTTGTTTTCCTTGGTGTTGCTACAGTGAAATGGTGGAGCAGAAGAATCAAGAAGCTCGATTTCGTGTGCGAGAAGAACGAGAGTTCCCCTTCACAGACAGAAAGGATGCCCATTCTTCGTTCAGAACGTTCTACCCAGTTCGTTGATGGTGCACAGTGGATTTCGTTGTTGATCTTCAAAAGTGGACTTGTTTGTGCACATCTTAACGACAGTTCTGTTGCTTGTTAAAGCCTGACAGTCCACCCCTATTCCGGAAGTGCACACTACAACAACAGAGTCTTAGACTAGCTCTCTGCGTCATGGAAACAATAGTTTGATATCCACTGGGGTGGCTCACTTCTAGCACCCCCCCCCCCCCCCCCCCCCCCCCCCCCCCCCCCCCCCCCCCCCAACCCTTCGTATAATTTGAAGTTTTAGAATGGAAATAAAGTGTTGTTCACTGTTGGCGGGAACCGGGAAAACGGTCCCGGAAAGAGAGTTGGGCGGGCCGCGCATCCCGGGAAATGCGTGGGTCTTCCCGAAATCTGTTAGGAGAAGCTGGTGGTACCAGAAGAAGGTTCTTTCACATTGCTGCTTGTGTCTATGAAAGTATCTGACAGTAGGTTGTTCACTGTGCTGCTAGTACCAGTACTTGATGTGTCCTTGTGTGGTTGATGCCATAGGGTGCATGTACCCAGGAGAGAACTTCATCCAGCCCATTTAAAGTTGGGGCTCGGTTCTACATGATTGTTAGGTGGGTGACTGGACAGGTGCAAGAAGACATACTGCAAGGCAGTCATAGAAAGTATCTTTGTGAGTCCTTCAGCTTGTTAAAACCTATGGAATAGGAAAAACATAGAAGAATGAAATTCACTAACATACTTATGAGCACCCACTGGTGTAGCTTCTATTTTGTGTCGCAATGAATGGCTAGACAACCAGTGGCTAAAGTGGCAGCGGCTTGTATGTTTTATAGCCTGCATGGTTTTTAGGGATTGGGAAGAAATTCGTCATTGCTACTTCTTTGGATAATTTTGGAACTTGTACTAAACCAGCCAATCATCAGCGGAAAAATCTAGACTCTTGGGGGGCTGAACTACATCTTCAAATGCTTTCTCCTTTATCTGCTGCACACATTGCTAAAGGCAATCGCGGTTGAACTCCTCTCATTAAGCCAACGGACTTTTGTATTCTAGGGATATTAAGGGGCAATAGCTAAAATCAACCGAAAACCTACAGGGATCAATCGTTTTATGATGCCCAATGACTCACTGCTGTTTAAATAGTCTCATTTTGATATATGATCACTGTAGTTCCGTTATCCAAGATCGCAACTACATACATGATTGGAGACCTTAATGCTGAGAACAAACCTTCTGAATTGCAGGTACAGTTGGATCAAGAGTGTGTTTGTAAACCAGCGCTAATCGATGTGCCATACACCATGTGCATTATACTCCTAACTGTCTGTTAACACCCTCCAAAGCACCATCAGCAACATGAAAGTTCTATTCCCTTTGGTATTTCTGAGTAGTTGAAAAAAGTAACATACTTGAACAACTGCAATTTCTGGGCGGGTGTGAGTTGCTGGCATACAGTCTGGAGTACAGACAGTTCTCCACCTGAAAAAAGTGGGAGCTTCCACAATAGCCAAGAATCTTGGGTGCAATCATATCAAGACACAGACAGGTTTATTTTGCACCGCAAGTTTTATCTACCCAGATCATACATCAAGGAATATAAGGTTGTTACAAACTTTTTGACAAGTCTCTGCAGATTTTTTCAGGATGATAGCTTTTCTTCCTTCTACTTCCACTCGAGGGCCCATAAGTGACAATCATCAGGTCTCATTCTCTAGACAGTTAATACAAAAAATGGTTGACAATAGTTACCATGACAATAAACTGTAAAATTCTCTCATTGGCTTCCAGTTGCAGCTGTTTTGCATTCACACACAAAGAGGTTATTGATGTTTGTATAAGAGGAAAACTTTGTGAGTTTGCTGGCCTCTGTGACAGTCATAGTGTCATGTGTAACACTGAGAGGTGGTGTTGAGATTTTGAGACAGCACGCAATGACAAGGTTGAAGAAGCAGAGGGCACTGGGGTTAAAGACCCGGTTGAAGACGGAGTGGAGGTAGAGGACACCATTGAAGAAGAGCCTACTGTTTTGAGGAACAGACAATGTTAAAGGAGATGACCCCGTGAGGAACAAGATGATGTCGAGGTAGCAGGAACAATCGGAGTAACAACTAAGGATATTTGTCTTTGTATTCCGTTGTTTCGGCTTCCTGGTTGTGGGAAAAAGAAAAACGGAAACAAAAAAGGAAACCTACTTCGTTTTTAACAAAAACAGTTCAGTGCCTGGCAAGACCTGATGTTGATGAGTTGTCGCACGCTGGGCGCTCATGGCACAGCTCACAAAAAGCATTGCTGTTATCACTGGGATCTTTATGAAGTGTTCCCACACCCACGAATGTTGGTTTTGCATGGATTGTTGTCAGCTGCGCGACACTACACCGACTCAAAGCACTATGGAATCTGCTCACATGTTTCTCTGAAAAAGGAAACGGACTCCTCGTAAACCCAGGAAGACAGCCTCCGGAAATACCCGGGAAGTAATAACAACGCTCTCCCGGCCAACACTGCACAGAATTATGTACCCGAGTACAAGGTGAAAGAAAAATTGGACTGATCAGCGAGGGAAAAAACCAGATGGAGGCGGTCATACAGATGGTGAGTCGCATGTGGAGATCGTTGCTTGTTGTTGGTGTCTTTGTCATTGCAAGATATCTTGTGTATCCAAGGCTGTTCCCGGAACACAGAGAAGCGCACCCAGAAACAAGCGACAAGCACGACGACACCAAAGAGCACACAACCATTTTCCAGAGACACAGCTCCATCCAAAAGGTACCTAACACCAAAAGGAGAGCGTCACCTGATGTTGATCACGCTTCAACTACCAAAAGGAAGACCCTTTAGTGTCCCTTAAAAGAACCCACCCAGATCAAACCTGATCGCAATAAATAAAAAACAAAAAGCGCAGCCGAATGTTTTCCGTCCGTTTGTGCCGTGGTGCCGCTTGGGAATTCGAAGGGGTATTGGCTCTACAGCGTGCCAATTTCAGCCACAACCTGTCCTGTTCCGAGGCAACCTCCGAGGGTTTCGTTACAGTCCAGTACACTCCCGAAAAGCTCGCCCAGCTGCACGCCCTGTGCCCCAGTGTGATTGCAGTCACATCAACAACAACAAACACCACGCTCCCATCATCGTTGGAATCGCCGCAACAGCCCTCGGCGTCGTCGACAACATCGGCGGCACAGGAGAGGATTGTGGGATATGCGCTGGTGATGCACCCAAAGTGCGGGTCCGTGGCCCCGGTTTTGGCACCGATGTTCAAGCTGCTGGAGACTCTATCGTATAAGGGCCGGCCCCTCACCGATTACCGGTACTACATTATGGGCCAGGTGTGCGTGGACAAGGCCTGGCGCAAACGGGGCGTCTTCAGGGCCATGTACGCCATGCACCGCGCGGAATACGGCAAGTCATCAACACCAACACCAACAGAGAGACCGTATGGAGAGTGGGACTTGTGCGTGACCGAAGTGGCCACCCGAAACAAGAGATCGATGGACGCACACTCGGCGGTTGGATTTGTGGAGTTGCACAGGTACAGAGACGAGACTGACGACTGGTCCCTGATCGCCCTCGACTTGCGGGTGTGACACCACACAAGAACACGATAAAGAAAAAAAATGGTGGGCAAGTTAGCCGCAGAGTGAGTAACTTGGATTCCCCGAAAAAGGGAAGTTTAAATCTAGTAGATTTGCCCTATTCCTTACATTCGACCCGACTAATCTCACAAATCATATTTTTCCTCACCAATAGAGCACCCTTCACTCACACCCTTTCAGCAACGCAATGCCTCAGAGGTGGTGGCCCAAGACGCCCAAACATTCTGGCGAACTTTCCTGGCCGTCAGGAAAAAAACAACAAACCTGGAAACTAGGAAAGGAAACCTTAACGCAAAAAAAAACGTAAACGCCATTGGGCTCAACCGCACGTGAGTGCATCAAATACCCACCAAGAAAAATGTATGTCTTTTTTCACTCTCTTCGTTTGACCTTCGCCACAACGATAGTCTCGTAATCCCATTCCTGGGTTTTTTTTTCCCTCTCCAGGAATGTAGTACGCACACCGCTTCCCTTCTCACTAAGCGATGAGCCCCTAACTTTCATATTTTTATAACAGAATTAACTTATTATGGCTACTACGCAGTCGTCAGACGGTACTACTACAAGTACCACAACCCCCGACACGGAACGGGAAACAGGTTCCTCCCCACAATGAAATTCACTTCCCTTCTCATCCACTTACTCTCACCAGCACAGTCGCTGACCCCAACAAACCTGACAATGTTTTCACCTGGCCCTTCCACGGAGCTGCCGCAAGTAATCTATCTTATCGTAACACCTGACGAGTCCTCTGGTCTTTTAAAAGACTAAGGATTGTAATGTATTATTATTAACAATGTGTGGCGAGGGTACGCAACCCTCGCCACAATGTATCCAAGTAAACTTTTTTTTTTTTTTTTTTTTTTAAAAAATGCCTGGAACCGTAGACTACTTTGGGCAGGGACCCACTATTATGCGACCCTTCTTCGTCTCTCTCTTTGCTTCGTTGGCTTTGACTTGGCTGCTGGGGGCGCGGCTGAGTGAGACATCACCGTTTTCTGTTGTTGGGACCTGGCTGGGCCTCTTGCTTATTGCCTGCGGGGCTCCGCTGTGGCTCAGTGCCATTGTGCTACTTGTGAGGGCTGTGAATGCAGGCAGGCTGGAGACCAGAGGCCCCTATGCCCTCTGTGCTAACCCTATCTATGTCTTCTGTGCGGTAACCGTTGCTGGCGTGTGCTTGGCGCTGAGGGCTCCTCTAGTCCTGGTGGCTCCGGCTGTGCTGCTGTATGGTGTTAGGCGTGATGCGTGGAGGGAGGCTGTTGTGTTGGAGAAGACATTTGGTGACAAGTACAGGGCTTACAGGGCGAACTTGCTGTGCTCTTGGCTGTGAACCATATTTGTTTAGTGAAGAGGAAACGAAACGCAACAACAGTAAAAAAAAAAAAAAAAAAGAAGAACCAATTTACACATAGTGGCAGTAAGAGTACAAACTTTTTTTTTTATGTTTTTTGTGGGAGGGTTTACATAGTATTGGTACACTTACTCGGCCACTAGAGGCTGTCTGGGTGGCGGGTTGCAGCTGTTCTAACTTCGAATGTAGGAGCACTTGGGTCTACATCTTTTCTTGCATCGTTGTGGATTTCCAAGATTCGCGCTTCAATTTCTTTGAAACCTGCAAGAAACAGTGAGAACGCAGAAAAAATATAGGAGAGGTGTTAACCAGGTCTATTTGATGGCTCATGTGCCCAGCAGTCGGTAATCAGTGCGGCGCACTTCGCAGGGCAGTCAGGTGGTATTGGTCTTCTCTGTGTTTACAAGAAATAAATAAATACAAAAACCAATTAGAGACACACGTTCCCCTCGAGTACATATTGAGAGACCTCTGTTGTAGGGTTATATGGAGAATTTGAACTGCGGGATTACGGAAAAAAGTTTTGAAGGTCTGAAGTGGGTAAGCTGTTTGCTCTGTGTATAACTCGTACAATGCAATAGCATAGCTTTAATAATGTGAACACTTATCCGGCGCACGTTTTTACCTGAATACATCACAGGATTGGTTATAGACACCTTCGGCTGCTGGAATGAAGAGTTCAGGAGCGTGGTACATTATTGTACCAATTCCTAAGGTATACCTGCAGTAAAAGTCAAATGGCGACAAAGAAAAATAATATCCTACAGAACTTATTTGATTCAGTTTCGTTTATCTCTCTCGTGGTGCCAAAATCTAGAATCAAGTAGGAAACAATCAGGGAAAAGCGTATCAGGTAACCTGTAATTTTACAGTTTACAGGGGCATCCAACAGCAGAGAAGTGACCAAGAGATTATCTGACTAAATTTTAAATGTAAAAATGGGGCAAGAAAGGCTTGCCTGGCTTGAAATCTCGATGTATAATTCCGTTGCTGTGCAAATAGTTCATCCCTGCGGGGTCAATCACATCAATGACCCAGCATAACACTTATACCTTTGGCGGCATCTAGGGCCATTTTAAATCTCAAGCACAGACACAAGTGGTATTTATGCAGAGTAGAAGCTAAACTACCATATTCACAAAATTCCTGTTATTATTATCTATTTGTAAGAGAATCGTGGGAAGTGAAAGTACTGTTACGATGCAGTATTTTCCAGGCGTTACAACGGCACCTGAACTGGGGTTATGTTGTCACATAAGAATAGGGTAATGCACCGAGAAAATTTATGCAGTATGTGGATCTAATATCTTCCATCATGCGAATTTCTCTTTTGAACTCAGCAAGGGAAACATCATCAAGATCCTGGTACTTCAGAACCTTTTAAGGTTAAGAAGTTGTTACAAACTCTTGCAAAACACCTTTACTGCCACATCCGTGCCTCTCCAAGTTCCTGGAGACAAATAAGAATACTAATGAAAGTAACGCAACCTTTGTATACAACGCCATAACCACCATCCCCAATGGGTGGGAGCTTAACTTCTAGTTCATCATAATCTAGACGGGTTGAAAGTTTGCTATCTACATGTCCACATAAAAATTTGTGAACAGTCTCGCCATCATTGTCTTTTGGAGTTAGTGATAACTAAACTGAGTACTCAGTAACCTGTAGTCTCAACCCGCACTTGCAGCTGTGCCTTGGTGGTGCAATGAAAATTTAAATAGATTGTAAACGTAGAGCTTTCATGCTGGGTGGGTACTAAGTCCAATTGCTTTAGAATGTTTCTTATACCGGCTTAAGAGAACCAGACTGTGGTTCAAACCACAGATCAAATTTTTCGGATGGCTCATGTCGCAGGCGGTATTGCAAGACATTCGCCGAGGTGTTGGTTATCTCAATTATCTCATTTATTGTCTGTTCCATAGGTGCCTTGACCCCCGAAAGGCCAAACGTGAGGGTCTCTACAGACAAAGAAAGAGGAAAATGTTCAACAAGTCTGAAGTGGTGGTTGTTAGCTTGTAGTGAGTGCTGAATACTTGCCTTGACTCTTCCGAATTGATAAGCAGCAAGCGGCTTTCCTCAGGCTTCTTATGAACTCTTGAAGACTTATTAAATTAAGATGTACGGAATGGTGCACACTTTATTCTGACAACTACAATGGTCACAGTCACTGCAACGCAAATTAAGATAACCAAAATGAGTGAGACAACAAAAATTTCAGCCTTTGGAACACCTTTTGTTTTATTTATTTTTTAAGAAGAGGTGCAAGAGAACGTACACTCATTTTGTAGCCAATCCAGCTGCGAAAACGTCACATTGCATACCTGATGGCAATCAACTTTACTTTGCTCTCCATCTGAGTAACATTTCTCATCGATGTAGCATGAATCACCCTGTACGCAGGAACATAACGCGCCTTCCCTACTTTCGTTGCACTGGCAAGGACCAATAGGTCCACATTCAACACAATTTGAGGAAAGATCACTGGAAAGTTGAATGATAAAGAAGCAGTTGTTGCTACATTACCATGAACTAACTGTTAATAAATAATCGACGAGGGTTGAAGAAATATTCCCTTGGATTAAGTTGGATGAGACTAGGCTGTGGTGTGTGAGTAGTTCAGAATGGGTGAAGAATATAGTACAATGATGACAAGACTGTCAGTTGAACAAGAGTTGAGGGGATGGTACTTGATATCTCGTTTTCTCGAAGGTTACTATATTTTTGTTTCAACATAGTCAATTATTAAGCTTCACAAGTACATTGTTTGAAGGGTGCTAATTAGGCCAAATTCCTCAGGGATTGCCCCATGGAGGTTGTTGTTAGAGAAGTCTCTACTAAGGTGTCATCATAAATGAGTGGGAAAGGGGAAGAACATGGCCTCTAAAGCAGGCATTTTACCCAGTGTGGTGGGAATAGATCCTTCCAAGAAGTTAACTGATAAGTTTCTGGAAAGAAATTGAGTGAGCCTACGATGGGAGGAAGAATACATAGAAAACAGATTTTCAAGGTCACCAATTGAATCTGGAATAGACCCTTCAAGATGGTTGGAATTGAGATCCCTAGTTTGCTTAAGTTGTTGATGCCAAGAGAACAGAACGGAGGTAGTACAAATATTGTAGAGAGCTAAGAAATGAAATCGATGCGGGAATAGTCCCAGACAATTCATTTTCGTACAAATGCCTAGGAATGCAATTAAGAACAGCACACTATAAATGAGGGTACAAAGCAGTCATGAGTGATGATGTGAACTCTGGGATGGTCCCAGACAACTGGTTAATTGACAGGTCTCTGCGCAGGGGAGAAAAATGAGAGTGTTAGCCCTCTAAAGCACTGGCTTTTCAACTACATATATTGAATCAGGGACAAATTTCCAAGGTGCACTGGAATGGACCCACTCAACTTATTGGAAGATAAATCCCTAATAATAACATGAGGGAAAGCAATATGACTTCCACAGATTACAGAAATATTAAGAACTCTTTTCCTAAAGAGGGTGGAATTTCCCCACTCAGCTGATTTTGTGAAAGATCCCTTGCAAATGTAAGTAGTCAAGAGATTAAAAAGAACCTTACAGGAAACTGATGTATTGAAGGTCATTGAAGGAGAAAGGGATAGGCCCGGTCAGACTATTCTCTGCTAAATTTCTAACCATTATTTCTTGAAGTCAATAAAAAGGATATCTTCAAGTGCAAAGGCCATTACAATGCAAACAGTTCATCAATGTCCCCCATTTCAGGGGGAATAGTGCCGGAAAATTGATTGTGACTTAAGTCCCTATATTCATGTGAAAAAACAGTGAGTTAGGGTACGTGCTTACACATCTTGCAAGGAATGAGGATTTGCAATATTAGATGGAATTTGTCCTGAAAACCGGTTATCCTGCAAATAAATAAGTACTGGTTATAGTAGTTTGTTTTTTGAGTTGCCTGAAGATACAGGGCTTGGATAGGTGAGGCCTCAAAGTTTGGTAAATTCCCAGACAGTTGATTGGAGGAAAAATCCCTTTGGTAGTCATTAAGAAAAAAATTTTCTGATCTACAACTCACATGTATGTGATATCTAAAAGTTTTCTCAAAGTATCTGGAAGAAGCCCCTGCAATTGATTTTTTGATAGATCACTAATCATTTTATTTAAAAGTTTGACAAAGAAGAAAATTGCAGTGAGTAAATGGGGAAAAAAAAGACCTTGGGCATACAGATAAGTTAGTGTTGTGAGGCTGCCAATTGACTGAGGGATAGCACCAGAAAAATAGTTTTCAGAGAGGTCTCTGCAGAGAAGAAGTGGAGGTGTGATGTGATCGAATAGATTGGTACATACAAAATAAGAAGAGAAGGCATGAGCCCAATTGATGAGGGAATAGCACCCGAGAAATAGTTACCATTCATCCAGCTGTGAGGATTTAGTGCACAGAAGGAGACAAGGGTGAAGTGGGGTGAACATTTCATTAAGGTAGGCCATAGACCCAATTGAAGCTGGCAATGTACCTTCCACAAGGGTGACAGAGAAATCCCTTGTAAACACATTGAATGACAGGGGAAAGGAATGTGCAAATTACATAGACTGAAGGTAGCAGAGCCGAACCACACACTCAGGGAATAAAGAATAAAGCAGAGTGCCTTTCAAAATCCTGATACCTCAATCACCACTACAACACCAACAAGGAGGGAAAAAAAAAAAAGATACAATTTCTGCACATGATCCTCCTCCTCAACGTCAGTGTAACAAGTGATCCCCTCCAGGGGTTGTTCGCACGGCAGCGAGAAATTGCACGGATTTGTTCTCCACAAACCGCTGTACATCGTATACATCTCGCACAGCACTTCCACTTCTTCATCGAATGTGCATTCCGGAGCACCACAAGCCAGATCTGACAATGAAACAGCGACAACTACGACAGCCGCAAACAACGACACATTCATTGCCCCGGTATAACGGTCCCACGTCAACCACCGCTCTTTCGTCGTTCAATTTAAATGCCCAGATCCGAGAAAGTGGCGATTGATTGATCGAATCTCGTTTTTGTTTTTTGGGGACTCGAACCAAAAGGATCCAAGAAGTGCTTCGGCATTTAGGAAGGAATTAATTACGCAGTCATGGGTTCTTGGGAGTTGTGGGGGAAGGGTACTTTGGTATTTTTTTTTTTTTGTTGTTGTTTGCACAAATAACCAAATTACATTGGTGGGTGGTGTTAACTGGAGGAACCTGATGATTGTGTTGGTGGTGTGGTTTGTGTTGAACTGGGCTCCTCCGAGCTCAGCTTGACTGCTCCCAAACGCCTTTCCAGGTCTACAACTGAACGCATGACAGAGTTGTTAGTTAAGGGAAAGGGAAAGGGAAAGGGAAATGAAGAACCTGGTGCAAGGGGTGTGAGAGCCGCGAGCACTTGTTCCTTGGTAAGCACCGGCATCGTGCAGGGCAAGGGCTTTCCAACAAGCTTCGAAACCGCGGTAGTTATGCTACAGTGTTGGTAGAAAGACGTGAGTTATTGAAAGTTTCTGTTATATAAATCCTACCTTTGGATTTCTTCTGCACGCTTTGTGGTTGCAGCAACCAAATCTTCAGCAGCTTTGTTGAAAGCATCACGCATAAACGTTTCAGTGCTTTTGTTTTGTTTAATTCACCACATGCAACTCAAATGTGTCACCTTGGTAACAGGGAAATGTATCGTAGAATAGCATCATTTCGTTCGGCCGCCTCAAGCATGGGTTTCAGAATCGCCTTTTGTCCGTCCACAACTGAATTAGGATTAGATTGGGGAGAAGGCGTTGAGGTTGCTCACTTTTCTCCAAGAATGGAATGTATCCCCCTAAATCACCGATAAGTCGAGTGAGGAAATAGAATTTCTTCCACATCTCGACCTAACTTCCGTTGAGTGTTGATAACAACGAGAAGGAAAGGCATACACATGCTGTGTAAATCTGTTTTGCCCCATCTAACAACCTGTCATTGTGTGCTTTGATTATAATAATGTTATGGTCAGCAGTTCTTATGAGGGGGCGCAGGTCGGCGATGACTCTATGGGTGTTATACTTCTTCACTGCGTCGTCAACACTATTTTGATCTTCAAAATGTCAGAAAGGGGAGATGGAAGAGAAAGAGACTTGTTCGAGTCATAGAGATTATGGCATTGACTTCATCAATCAGTTTGTGCATTTGTTGAAGATTCTGTTTGCACTGCTCAAAGAAGGTCTGGAACGAAGCAATGTGTGGTGAAAACGCTGCAAAAACACCTTGCATTCTCCTAATTTCTTGACTTTGTGTTGCTATAGTTTTATTAGAGTGAGACACGGGGAGAAACTCACAACCTGTTGGAGGCATTTTCGTGTCAAGAGGTTTGGAGAGAGATTGGAAAAGTTGATAGGCAGTCTGTATTCCAGGGCTTGCGAGCTCTTTTGGAAGCTGAATTTCCATAGCCTAGATTATAGTGAGTTGGTTGGCTTGTGTAAAGGCAGGTCTGTGTAACCTTCGTTGTCGAGGCAGATATACTTTTGTAGCAATCAGTGTACCGTGTAACATTAGCTTTGTGACTATCAGCTATTTCTCTTTCAGGTTCCTTAACCTCCCTATTTTTCATTCAGTGGTCAAGCTGACTGCAACATAAGAATACTTTATTCTCAGTGCAACATGTTCAGAAAGGCACTTAATACCCTCAAAAAGGGAACTCATTGGCTCATAGAAGGATAAGCCAGACTGGAACCTTGTGTTGGATACAGCACCCATGGCCTAAAGAGGGTTGGTGGACTTGATTACAAAAAAAAGGTACACACATCAATAACTTGCAGTTTGACACTGTGATCTCGTTGAAGGCGTGAGAATTCCTCGTAGGAGCACTGACCATTGCCAAACACAAAGGGCGCTGTTTTTTTTGGTGAGACACTTCTTGGGAAAATTGAGCAGTACGTGGTATTTCAGGGATTGGGAATGGCGAAGAGAGGTCATATGCTGCAGGGTAATTGCATTGGTCGATATTGCAATTAAAGACAAACAATCCAAACTGTTTTATCTACAAACAGTTTGCACGCAAAGAAATCGTCATAGTCAAACCTTGTCAATAACATCCCGTATTCTGTCGGTTCGTTTTAGGACTGTGGGTGGTGAAGAAAGTAGCATGAGATTCTGATCAACGGCTCTAATTCCGATGTTCATTTTTTCAAGTTGAACCTAAAAGTAATGAATACAGTGCAACACTCATCCCAAAGTGTCTGACGTACACAAAGATCCTCAATCACTTCCAGTTGCATCAGCGTGTGTGGATTCAAATTGGAGGAAAAAGCAGTTGGTGGTAAAGAGGTTGATGTGCAGCCACAGACGAATACAACTGGTGGCATTCGAACGAACGGATGCGTTTTTAAATGCTCCCAGGTTATACGATTGTTAGGGTTCCTGTTGGAAAAAATGAGACTGCTTGCGTGTTGCACTGGCTTACTTTTTAAGAAGTGAGGTGAGTAAGTCTCCACAAGATGGACTGCATTTGATTGGTAGGGGAAGATCTCTCGGGTCGTCGAGGAAGGTGTGTAGTTCTTGGAATGATTGTGCGGTGATTGCTGGTTTCCCAAGAAGCATCTTTTTTGTCATTGGTGAGGGGAAATTGTACATGGTAAAACTACTTCAAGCAATATAAGTCCCATACTCCACAAATCCACAGAAGGACCATAATTACGCGATCTTATTTCAGGTGCTTCGTAAAGTGGGGATCCTGGGGAAAAAAAGTCTATAATCTGGTTCTCATCCTAAGAAGATTGCTTACCTAACTCAGACATCATGACCTCATTCTGAGGGTACATCCGCGCAAAACCCTACAAAATCAGGTTGTTTAGCCAGGTGTCATAACAAAGGAGACACATACGAAGTCGCACACTATGTAATTGTTAGTTGTGTGGAGGATATGCTTGAGAGGGGGAGAAAATACGTTTGAGTACTGGGGGAACATCAGATGTCAATAAAATCTAATTTGAAACATGAGTTTTTTCTTTGAGTGGTTGGTAAGACTCACATTGGCTGGCTTCAGGTCACGATGGGATATACGACGTTCTCGAAGGTAAATAACAGCACTAACTATGAGTAATGTCACATTAGGTTGTCAATGTCCGTTCTTAGTACCAAGTTGAACAGCCCATATTTGCATCTGATCTTCTTTAACAGGACCATTTTTGGTGAGATACTCAGAAAGGGCACCACCTCCAACGAATTCAGTTACAATCAGATGGAAACTGTTTATGACCTGACATATTTTAGCATTTTATTTTCGTAAATAAGTTATTTACTCCGTGTTCAATCAATCTGATGATGTGGGGGTGTTTGAGCATTTGAAGTAGTTCTATTTCTTGTTTGAGGTACTGGTAGATAGTGAGGACAAATATCAAGAAATGGAGGAGAAGGCACATTCAACCTGTTGGCTGTTTGGGGGCATCCTGTCAACATTTACAAATTTCACAGCACAAATTTGCCTCGTTCGGGTGTTTTCCGCCTTGAACACACTGCCAAACGAACCCCTGCCAAGTAACTGCTGCAGCCTATAATCGCCCCAAACTTGCGCCGGAGCCGGCTCATAACTCGCCATGTCGAGATCTCAAGATCTACGGTGGTGTCTTTAGTATGTGTTGGCAGACGCGGGACCACGTACGTATGCTGATCTCGTTGTTCTTTTTTTTAAAAAAAATGAAGCAGTGTTAACCGCGTGGTTATTTTTTATTCAATTTGTTCCAATCACTCCGGCGTGATAATTTTTAGCCCAACAAGTTAGTTTTTGTTTCCGTTTCTGCTTCGTAGATGTCGTGCCCCAGAGATCCTCTTCTCACGCAACTCCCCTTTCCAACCTCCGAAATCAAATTACACCACACATTCACAACCACTCGCTGAAAAACATGGAAGTCTAGCACCCGAGCAATTCGAATCGTTGTTGGTGCACTTGGACAAGGGGCCGTTATTATCACCCCAACGGGTAATAGTTCCTCCCCTCTCCTTGCCTTCTTGGAGAATATTAGGTTCTGCCGCAGAACGGGCCACTAGGTCGAGGTTGTCGTCCTCGTTGTTTTTGTTCTTGCCCGGGCTTGGTTCTCAGAACACCTGAAGAAACAAATGTAGAAGCAGGCTGACCTTTAGTAGCAGTCATACAGTATGATAGCATGCAATAGAACCGAACACCACGGTTCCGTTGTAGACGGGATTGTCTTGGCGCATTTTGATCCACAGCTGGCACCTGGCCCCATCCCCAAAAAACAAGCAGATCAAATAAACATCTGATCGAACACACAAATCAAATCAAACTCCTTCGGCATTTCAACGCTAAAACACCGAATAACGAACGATTTCATCGATGCCTGTGAGGAGGATAGTACTGTTGGGCGAGTACGTTCTACGAAGCAAGTCCCTTGAATGGACACACTCGGACGAGACGAGGCCACTTAGAGACCTCATTTTCGCTGATCTCAAGGACACTTTGCACAATGTAAGGTCACACTGGCGTAGGTCAAATTTAATGTCTATGAATTGTGTCTCTTTTTTTTTTTTGTTCGTCTGTTGGTTTACTCCTAAAACACTGAAAGTTTCAAAAAACACATGGATTTGGAAGAGGTATAAGTGCTGTGCAAATTGGGCACTTGTGGAGGATGATATATATTGAGTACAAGGGCTCATGCTACGAGCTGGTAAATCCAGTATGCGCTGGGAAGAGCATGGAAACCATGGTTATGTGGGTTAGTAGTAACACACTCAGTTTCGCTTCCATACGAACCAAATGATTTACTTGCAGGATGACTGTTTCAGCTTCCCCGATATTCTCGTTCAAGTGCGCCGGCACACCGGAATTGTGATTCTGTACGATGGTCTTTCCTTCCACATTCCCATCTTATAAATAACAACTGGAACCCAAAAACCCAAGGTCCAAATGGTGAAAAAAAGGTTCTAGATGCATCAAATGATCCCTCACTTGCCGAGCTTCTACAGCACGAAATCGACCACCTTGTATTCCCATCTCTTATATTTAGACTATGAGTTGAAAAAAAAACACTGCAGGATGGAATTCTGGCTGTGGACATTGGTATAGAAGGCACAAAGAGCCTTGCCCTTCGCCGATCTGGTGCTCACTTGTAAAACTAACAAAAGAGATTACCAATTTTGGATTGATCTGTTTCTGATAAAAAGGGGAAAAATGTCCTCGTCACCGATGCAGTCGACACCAACACGGAGGCAACCAGTTATGGGATACGGGGCGCAGTCGCCATTGTCCCCATCAGGCCTCGGCCGGGCGTCTCCCATAAGCAACCGAGCGCCGACCGTTGGCGCCACGCAGTTCCCTCGCGGCACCCTCAGCCCCGAAAACGTCCAGGCCCACTCCCGCCTCAACTCCCGGATCCAACAGCAGACCCCAGCGTCCTTCCCCGTCCCTTCGTCGCCCGCGCACCCGTCACCCACCAGGCCGGGGGCAGGCGCCTGGGCGGCCACGTCCAAGGGGGCCGCGATCCGCAAGATGGTGGCGGGGTCGCCCCAATTCGGCCAGAGGCGCGCGGGCCTGCTGCGTGCCCGCGCCCGCTGCTGCGGCGGCACGACGTGGTGCTGCTGGATCGTGGCCGTCGTCGCCGCCTGCGCGCCCGTCGCCGTGCTCGTGGCCTCGGGCACCCCGCCGTCCTCCGTGCCCGCGGCGCTGGGCTACGCCGCGCTGGGCGCCGCCCGCGTCCCCGTGGGGCTCGCGGGCCTGGCTGTGGACGGCTTCGCGCGGGGGCTGCGCGCCGCCGTGGGCGCGGGAACGGGAGGGGCGCCGGCCGCCGGGGTGGGCCCCGACGAGGAGGCGGCGTACGCGGAGCTCCAGCGGCGCGTGGGCGAGATGGCGTGGGCGGTGGCGCAGCAGCGGCGCCAGATCGACGAGATGTTCGCGGCCCAGGCGCAGCTGCACGAGGAGGAGTACCGGGGCATCCAGGAGAGCCTCAGGAAGAGCGAGGAGCAGCTTCTCGAGGCTTATTCTCAGCAGCAGCAGCACGACGACGCGACGAAGAGCGGGGGGAATTTCGCGGCTCGCCTGCAGCAACTATCCCATAAGCTGGATTCCATCAACTCCAACCTCGAAAAAGCTGCTTCGCGGCACACTGTGGAGGAGATTGTCAATTCCAAACTCAACCCTGCATATGTCTCCAGAAAGCTCGAGGATTTGACCCAACAAGCCCAGCGCCTCGATATGTTCATGGCAACTCTAAAATCTTTGGTGCAAACCAGGCTTCCAATTGCAGAGACCCAAGAAGTACAAGAACTTGTGAATTCCGTTGAGCCCAATGCCCGGCAACTTGTTTCCGAAGTGGAACAAATGTCAAACACACCTGACCAAAATTATGCTCTACCCTCCATGGGTGCATCAATAGTTGTTGAGAGGACTACACCTTCGTATGCTTATGCCGAATTACTACCTCCTCTGTCTAGCAACTCACGTTAACTACTAGTGCTACGGACAATTCCGGATTCCTGACCAAACTATTCTCTCCTGGAAAGAGTGCAATAGTTGTACTTTCCCCAGAGGCCTCAGTGCCAGGGAATTGCTGGTGCTTCACAGGGGACAATGGCTATTTAACTATTCAGCTGGGTGAGGAGGTGAAAATCAGCCGTGTGGCAATAAACCACATCCCCAAGTCCATTGCTCCAAGTAACTGCACACATGACCCAATTTCTAAGTTCACTCACTCATGCTTTTTTTCAGATATTCAAAGTGCTCCAAATAACTGCCGAATCTGGGCGTATGCTCTTATCTTTCCTTTTTTCTATTCTAACAGTCCCCAGTTCCAAGACAGTCAATTCTGGCTTTGATCTACTTGGTGAGTTCAACTATGACATAGACAATGAGTGGCAGACAACTCAAAATTTCCCAGTCCAAAAGGACAACACTTACAGTGTTGTGACCCTCCAGATATTATCCAACCATGGGCACCCTTACACTTGCCTCTACAGTTTCCAAGTTTATGGAACACAACAATAAAAGTAGAATATATAATTTTGCTTTCTTCTTCTTTCGTCATTACAAAATCCTAACAGGGAATGTAAGAATCACATCCCTGTGCACCCCTGCCACCACAGCCCTGGGGAGATAGTGAAAATTTCGAGCATAAAGAAGGGACTTACCTAACCATGAATTCATAACTTCTGGAGAAGTTAATGTCCTCCTGTTGGCTGGGTTGTGTTGTCTCTGGAATCTTGTATGTCAGCTGTTGCCTCATGATCCCGGAAGTCTGTTTGTTGTGAGGGTTTAATACTATTCTTTCTTGTATCACACCATTGGGAGAGAACCCCCCATTGTGGATTCCAGTATTGCCACTTTCTTCTCTTTAATATCCGACTGTGTGTGGTCAGCAACATGGTGATGTAGACAAGGGACACACTCTTAACTCACCACTGACAGTTTTTTCTTGATTGCTCTCTGTTTGCGTGAGGTATGATTGAATTGATGTAACTTTTTTATTTGCGGTGTTTTCCAACTAGGGAAAGGTGAGTAGAAGTAAAAAGTACTTGAGGCTTACAAGTACTGAGTAGGAGAACACTTCGCCACTTTTAAACACTCTTTTCGGTATAGAGACTTTTACAAAAAGAGAACCCTCAGAGAGAAAAAATTTACGAGTTTCTTCTTGTTCGAGACCTAGTAGCTTTTAGGAAATTCGAGCAATAAGAAGCTCACCAACTACATCAAAAAAGCATTTGGGATGGTAAGGAATGTTATTCTGCAGCTTGTATGTGAGATTAAGGAGAGTGAAATCTTGTCCACACAAGCCACATTTCACCTGTTTCTGGTCAAAAAAAGAAAGAAGTATAAATGGTTCCTACTGTTTTTATAAAACAAGCGGGATGCCATTCCTTTTCAAGTGCAAAGATACTTTCTTGCATAGGCATTCCGCATCCAGCACATTGCTATTAACAGAGAGTAAATAAGGGGAAAGGGGATCGGAGGTAAACATTCAAAGAAAAAGAGCCTTCTGCTGGGTCACTCGATAAAACCTCATTACCCCGCATGTTGCTAGCAGGAAGAGGAGGAAGAACAAATGGAAAGGCACCGGGTTGAGTTTGCGGTGTCGATAAAGTTTCGTTGCCCCGTCTGTTGCTAGCAGGAAGAGGGGGAAGTACAAAAAAGGCACCAGGCTGAGTTTGAGGAGGTGGAAAAGGGGTAGATGGGGAAATCCCTGACGTCGGGGGAAAGGGGGAACTTACATATGATTGAAAGGGGGGCTGCAAAGGAGTGGGTGGAATAACTTGTTCAGTGGGACTGGGCGAGAACTGGGGCTGTGGGAACTGTGAGTGTTGGATTGTTGATGCCATTGATTGCATTCTTCGCGCTTGCTGTTGTTGAGCACGTGCTGTTTCTTTGGCTGCTATCTCCTGCTGCTGTGCGATGTAGGATTTGATCTGAGAAACTCTCTCTTGGTAGGCATTCAATTGTTGCTTTGTTTTATTTCGCACATCGATGCTTAGGGATTCATCTTGCGATGGAGTTGATGTTGTTCACTTTGAGTTGTAGGCATACCTGTGGCTACACGAGACAAATATGGAAGTGCAGTTTCATAAAGATTGACTGCTTGTGGATAATCTCTTTGTGCATCAGCCTGCTTAGCTTGTTCAAGAAAACCGTTTGCTGTTGCCCATGCTCTGTGAAGTGGAATAAAGTAAATAGGACGAAACGAGTATCAGAAAGCAAATGCTGCCGTGACTACAACAAGTAGTGAGATGTGGGGGTTAGTGGTCACACTCTGCAGCAGTCATTTGCTCAGCAGACTTGACTCCAATCCTCTTCTCAACCACTTGCACAGGTGCAACAATAGCCACGTTTGGAGGAGGTGAAGAAGTGCTAACAACTGAAGGTATTTGAGTGGCGCCAGTTGGTACTGTTGGAAACTGTTGTATATTGGGTTGAGCTTCTGCTTGCTGTGCCTGAATTAGGGCTTGCTTGATTGTAGTCAGTCTGTTCTGGTATTCTGTCATTTTTTTCCCAATTGTGTCCCTCATTTGCAAATCCTGTTCTTCTACAAAAAACTTAGTTAGTAATACTATATATAGTTAATTTGGAACCATATACAACATTGAGAGTGTGTCATACTGCAACCAAGAAACGTATTAAGCTTATATTTATTCTATTCCCAATTGAGGGATGATGAACCAGTGAGAGCAAGTCTGAATTCAGAAATGGCAGTCTCATACATCCCATAAGCCGCTCTCCAGTCCCCCGCTGCGTCACGTCTTACAGCCTCCCCCACAGTGGCCAGCCCCCGTTGAAGCGCCATTTTCTCTTTTTTTTTGTTGTGTTTTTGTTGTGATTGAGTCGCGGACATGATCGGTTCTCATGTCTCTGGGCACATACACTGCACTTTCGTTGATGCACGAAAGTGAACAGAGGCTCAGGAGAACCTCACTGAGGAACTGGCTGGGAATTTCAGGGAACGTTTTTTGTTTCATTTGCAGTTGCCTGCTTTAATTTCGCGCTGATCATTTGCAACGTTTAGCGTGGCGCCGTAACCTGTCACTTCTGCGGAGGAAGATCGCTAATAACGCAAGAGTGCTTGGATCTCCGCTGTGGTAGAGCCGACGAAAGCGCCATTTTCCTTCAACGTGCAGATCTCTCGGCTGTATTCAAGTGGTGTTGGTGCGTGAGGGAAGATAAGAAAACAAGAGGAAATGATCGACAACGCACTTTTGGCGAGTGTGGCGCAGCCTCTATTGCCGCGAAGAATTGAGTTTGTGCGTGCCAGTGTTACGGGGAGCGAATTTGAGGGAGGTGCTTCTTGGGACCCGCAGGCGGCGACTGTAGCACCAGTGAGGCCAGTGAAAAAGGCCTCTTTATTCCCCAAGGTTTTCCCACCATTTTTCTTGTGTTTCCCTTCTCACAGTAGTAGGAAGCTATGGGGGAGATATTGCAATGGAAAACGATGGTGAAAGTAGGTGGTGGCTTGGGTAATATGGGCAACACCTGCTTCCTCAATGCAATTTTGCAGTGTTTGATTTACACTCCACCAATCGCAAATTACCTGGCCCTGACAAAATTCTCCTGTCCATGTATTGGAGACGTTTTATTTGGTCCTTACTAAGAACAAACAGGTAGAGGACAAAATTTTTGCATGTTATGTGAACTTCATACACTGATTCTCAAAGTATTAAATTCTAATGGCCACACTGTAGTACCGGCTCGAATAGCAAAAAACATAAGACGTTGTTTGTGACCCTTCAATCTTTGTCTAACTCCCTGCAGGAATTGCACCCCACTTCATCCCAGGACGAGAAGAGGACTCGCATGAATTTCTTCGTTATGTGTTGACAGCACTCCAAAAGGCATTTCTTAAGAAATACGTTGGGTGCGTTTTTTCCAACTTTTTTTTCCCATTTCTAATACAGCCAAGAATGAAACTTCCAAAAGAAATTGAGAATACTACCTTTATCGACTGCGTTTATACTGGCACACTTGTAAGTAAGGCAGGTTTATACCCCTCTTCAACAGGCATCAGTTGGTGATCCAATATCTCAATATTAATTTCAAGTAACATAAGATAACCTGCCGGGAGTGCTACTATGAATCTCGTACCTATGACCCGTTCATGGATTTGAGCCTAGAAATCAAATACTCTACTACCCTAGACTCAGCAATTTCCTGGTTTCAGCGTGTTGAAGTCCTGGATAATGACAATAAATTCAAATGCCCAAAGTTTGATCTTTCTGACTGTGCGAACTTCTAATCGTCTTAGATGCAAGGCCCTTGTAAGAGCAAACAAGCAGTTCCAAATACACGAGGCACCCCCCATTCTCACAATCCACTTAAAGCGATTCTTATATGTGGGTCGCCTGTATCAAAAAATTGATAAGCCACTGGCTTTCTCTCAAAACCTCAACCTCGAATTGGCTAATGGAAAGGTAGTTACCAAAATTTGCTAACTTTTAAATTAATTTTTATGCAGTGTGTCCACTATAGTCTCTTTTCTGTCCTTGTTCATAAAGGTGGATCAGCACATTCTGGCCACTATTATTCTTTTGTAAAAGCGGCAAATTCTGTGTGGTATTGCATGAATGACGATTTGGTAGGTGGAACACTGGGGAATCAATACTCATGACTAAACTGTAGGTTCAACAAGTATCCGCTGATACAGTAACAAAACAATCGGCATATCTTTTGTTCTATGCAGCTGATCCTGGTTATTTTACTTCACCTGAGATCCCTAGTAGAAGCACCCTTCAGTTTTTGTTTTTCTAATTGGGGGGTAAAAAAACCGTTCAGAGAAGTCTGTCGAGACACCCGAAAGTGAACCTGTTGGAACACCCCCAAGAAAGAAAGCCCGAGTAGACACAAGTTCTCAAAAGTTATCTTCAGTCAATAAAGTACAACAATCTCCACCCACTCCTGTGGTCAAGTTAGAAACCGAAAGCCCCACAACCCCCACGACAGGCGACATTCCCTCCAATGCCCCCCAAGTGGAACTGTCCCCAGACCTACCACCATTGAGCAAACTTGGAACTAGTGAAATTCACCTCTCAGAAATGGATTCAATTGCCACTCAGGAGCAACCGTCAAAAACTACAGTAAGGTTCCATCTGAGGCCAAGCTTAAAGATACAAGCCCAAAAACTAAACGAGATGGATGAAAGCCAAAAAGTACCGCTCTTTATCCTGCCAATCCACTTTTCTCCTCACTCTTTTCCAGATAGCTGTAAATCAACATCTGACACGGAAAACTGATGCTACGTCTCTTTATACACACAATGGTGATATCAAACATATGTTTTCGTTTTCTCACCTAAATTAGTTGGTGAGTGGGCAGAAAACCAACAACTCCATGAACAGAGAAAGGAGTCCCTGTGGCGGCAGGCCAAAGAAGCCAATGAAAAAAAGGTTTCAACCCACCCAAGCAATATTGGGTAACATGAGACAGATTGGCTACCAAGCAGACTGGTGGGACCAGTCAATAGATCTTCCAAGGATTCCCCGACACAAGAGAGAAAGTGTTGCGCGCCCAGAAGTGCGAGCCCCCACGTGGGCACAGAGGTGGAGCAGTGAAAAGCGTCATGAAGTGAGGAGGGAGGCAGCAGGCAGGACCGCAACTTCTGGCGGTCCTCCTGAGGCGAGCTGGTATTACCAAAGAGACTCTAATCCCAGGAAGCAAAGTAAAAGGGCTTCCCGGCTTGTCCCTCAGCAAGGAATACCAACTTCAGCAAGAGGGAAGAAGCTACCAATGTATGTACAGCTGCAATATAACTCCACACTCACTGGGGCAAAAGGAAAAGGTTCAATAAACGAAGGTGATGGATTCGTTCATTCGTTTTCACAAATGCAGGAAAAAAAAAGCTACGGGAGGGACTTCACTTTTCCTTTTTTGAGTATAAAAACCAACAAAATGGAACACAAAAACACCAACACTGCCACAATCAAAAGGCACATTCCTTCCCTTTCATCCGCGACATCGTCGGGTGAAAAGGGGTCTGTGTGCTTTGCCGCATTGTAACCACTTGCATTTGGAGGATAAACATGCCCGGCAATAGGCGGGTACTTGCCGTAGAATTCCACCTGGTTGGTGTTGTGAAGTACGGACTGGGCGGCTTTGAGAGGAATGAAAGCCTCGTTTCTGTAGGAGCAGTAGTTGGACTCTATTCCAGAGTCGAGCACGAGTCGGCGGTCTCCTTGAGCAAGGCCGGCTGGTTTGATGGAGTTTTCTGTGAGGCGGGTCTCACACTCTTGAGCGAATTGCAGCCAAAATCGAGGGCTTTGCTCGTATTCGTCAGAGAGTGTGAGGTGTTTGGGTGGTGTTGTTGGTGTGGTTGGTGTTGAGGTTGAGGGGGGTGAAGGAAGCTGTGGGTGGTTGTCTGAATCGTCATCAAGGTGTGTGAACCTGGCGCCGGCATAGGCTTTGCTGTAGCGGTATATGTAGACAGTGATTTCTCTTCCTCGTTGGAATTCAGGGCGCGCTTTCCCTATTTCCGCCTGTACAAGGTTATTGACAATTATTCAAAGGAAAATTTTTTGCCAGGAAGCAAGAACCTTCATCCCAGAAAGGCACCCTTTTGTAATAAACACTTCAGCAATAATCTCCCATGCCTTTGGGATATCGTCAAAGAGGACTGAAAAGTGTAGTTTCCAATCTATTTTCATTCAAACATCAGCACTTCCTAAGCAGTAACAACAAATAACAACACCATAGAAAGAGCAATAGCAACAGCCAAAATCCCCACACCCAACCGAGCCTCTAGATTTTTTGCAACACGCAGACTTACAGACTTATGGGAAGCAAAACGAAACGGACCTGGGGTGCGGTACATAGCATTTGCCTGCGCTATCCAGTAACGGTGCCCCATGCCCGTGTACAACCTCACAAAAGCCTCGTCACATGCAACCTGGTACGTGGTCCACGTGCACTCCGCACCGGTCCCATAATGCATCTTCAACTGCCTCACATTCTTGTCGCCAGCCTGCCACCTCCGCGCCAAACTGAACGACACGAAATCACGCGCTTTCGTACCCTCTTCCACCATTTGGTTTGAGTTTTTTTTCTTGGGCTTTCATTTTCTCCAGCACCCTTGGACCTTTCACTGTTCCCTCGATGCACCAGTATTCTGGTCCCGGTTGGTTCAGTCCAAAGGTATCGGGAAGAGTCACCCATGACAAGTTGTACTGAGATGGCACAGTGTCTCTCTGGAGGTTTTCTAGTCCTCAGTGTGACGTTGACTCAATACCTTGGCACCAGAGGGATGGGATACATTTTGGAAGCGGGATTCAATATTCACGCACTACAATTACAGCGGCAGCAGCAAGAAGCCAAAATCGGGCACTTCAGTAACAAGATCAAACCCAGTAGTTTGGCCAACAATTAATTACACTCACTTTGCTTGATATCTAGGCCGTTTCCAGAGCACTCTCAGTCCCAGCGGGGGACAAAATGGGGAAGGAGCTTTGGGGATGTAACCCTTGACCAAATAAAAAAAAAACTTTTTTTTTCCTCATCAACCACATGATCTTCATAGTGCTTTTTGTGGATGGTGGTGCTTTTACTGTTGCTTTCGGGTGTGGGTTGTTTCTAATGAATGGGTGGAATAGTGTGGTTCTGTGGACAAAGAATGAATAAGTCACTGCCGTGGGTTGTTACTAACCGTGACTAAACAATCTCGTCTCGGTGAAGCTTGTTGCATGCATAGAATTAGGGGTGTTGTGATCGTGGCTTGCTTGAATATGGAGGGAATTGATTTATCACTTACCGCTTTGCTGAGGCAACCTGTCAGGTTTGCCAATGGCCAAAGAGTAGTATAGAAAGCGCACGATTCATGGCAGTACTCTGAAAGGAATGGCAGTTGTGCTACTACAAGCGACGGTTGATGTGAATGCCATACGAGTTGGGCGAATTTTTTGTAGCCAAACGGTCATTTCCTGCCCCATAAGGAGGCAAGCGAGGATAAACAAAATTGATTTTGGAACATAGTCCTGGTTTTCTGCACTTGGCGGTCGGTTTGTTGTCACCACTCCATATATGAAGTCCTGCACCTTTGACAATGTAGTCCAGGCATTGGCCTCTGTTTGTGTGTCTCGGCTGCCACTGCCAAACGTTGGAGATAACATGCACCCTGTCGCGAACTCCAGAAGACTTTTGATGGGAAGCTCTTCGTATTTCTTTTTACTGATCAAAAAAAAAAGAAAGATCGTGCCCAAGGAATCGGTTAATTGTATCCCCATGCAAGTCCCCGCAGCACAACTGGGTGAAGTGAGCAGCAACTGCACTTGTGGGTCCTCTTCTTCTTCTGTGTCATCGTCGACGACGGTGTCTGCGGGCGTGGTGGTCCCGGTCGAATCGACGGTGGTGTTCCCGCCCTGGGCTGAGCTGGAAGACTTCCTCCTCTGCATCATTTTGTACCAGTTGCCCCATAAGTGGATGTTTGTTACCCCCACTCCTTTATTTAACACTTTACTCCCTTTTCCACGTTAGTTTCTGTTTAGAAGCAGTTTAGCTAAATGGCCCTGAACCGAATCGCCACTAGGTTTAGAGCTGGGAGTGTGTGCAGGCGCTGGAATTCGATTGTCAATAAACTGAACGAGAATGATGAGTATTGGCGTATTCTATGTGATGCAAGGGCAACTGACGTCAAAACACTGGAGTTACCCTGTGAGGGCGTAGCGCAGAACAAACTCTATAAATATTATTACCTGGTGCGACTCTGCCGCTTCTAAGTCACTATGATATCAACACGTTGTGGTGTGAGGTAACTGACTTTTTGTAGACTTACTTGCGTGGAATACAACGTGGTGTGAAACTGTTGAAGGATCCGTATGTAGGCGCACCTTATTTCACTCATGAATGGTCCTGCAATGTATGCAATGCAAGTGGATCACATGCCGTTTATCATTGTGCTATGTACTCTCTTTTTCTGGAAGAATCACCTGGATAATCAACTTACAAGTTGCGGTGTCTACGATATGTGCCGTGATTGTTACTCAAATGGCCGCAGATGCAGGCATGACTGTGTGAAGATGACCAGCTGGTAGTTTCTTTCCGGTTCTATTTTTATCCTTAGAATCCAACCAAAACCACAGGTGGATGACAAATTACCGCTTTTTCACTGCAACACGCCCAGCACCTGTAGACACCAAAAAGCTGCTTGCTATAAAGGCCTCGGCCGCTCACACTGCAGCAGAAGGTATTGTCTCCCCCACTCACCAAAAAACCTCATCCTCTTTTTCGTTTTTTTTTTTTTTTTTGTTTTTGGTCACTTCATAAACAGACTTCCCAATACAAATATGCATGAACTTTGACGAACCCGATGGACCAATTAGTGACGAGGACAACGTACTACGAGCTCCGCGTCCTTCAGTTTTCTTCCTGTTTGGTGGTCCCCCGGCTCACCTCCACAACGCAGCTGGTGCCGACGGCGAGCCTGTGGAGGAAGATGATGAAGACGAAGACGAAGAAGTAGAAGGAGAAGGACCACAGTCATCAGATGAAGATGCGGAGTGAGGCTAAAGGGGAAAGAAAGACACAACACAAAACAAAACAAAAAAAAAAAAAAGAGGAGAAAGAGGGTGAAAGAAAACATCCTTTGGATGGTGCCCATCTAGGGATGACTGTTTTTATATTCCTCAAACTTTGTTTTATCCCCACCCCAGTCGTTACTTGTTGATTGCTTTAGGGAATTTAGGTTAGAAAGGTACCTGTTTTTGAAGCTGGTCATAATTTAGTCGCAATGTTGCTGTGTGCATCTCGGTTGATCTTTTTTCCCTTGAAAGGGTAACTGCTGATTCAGTTTCTAGCTTGTAATACCACGACATGTGGTAATTGTGCCAATGGCGCAGTGTTTTTATTGATGAGTCTGGGTATAATACAGTGGGTTCTGCATTATGTAAAAAGAGTGAAGGCAAAGGGATCATCATCATACCGGGAGTGTAGAAAGGGTTTATGTATTTATCCAACTGTGAATTCAAGTATGACCACAAACTGATGGTCCTAGTTTGGATGTTTGCTTCAACTCGTTCCTTTTCAGAATTCGATAGAAAAGTACCTAGAGAAGTGAGCCAAAGAAGAACCCTTGCGTAATACCAAATTGGCACGAGTAAATGTTATCCATTATAGCCATCAAAAAAGTTTCATTGAATTGAAAGCAGAATGGGTACTGGCATATCAACTGGTAGACACACTCAATAAACTGCGGGAAAATTGGTGAACGCTGATCAGAGGGTTTTGCTTCTCCATGAGCTGGGAATTTCTTAGGTAAATAGAGGTGGAAATGGACACACCACAGCGATATCCAAACTTGTGGCCAAAAGAAAGCCACTCCTTTTCAATGAGGATTTCAAAGCCAATTATTGATCTGATAAGGTAAATTCCACGAAAAGAAAGTTTCTCAACCTGTAATAGGGATCCAGGCACAGCATTGCCAAAGATGTACATTGTGCAGTGCGATCCCATCTAAATACCATAAGGAGGGAAATTATTCAAGGACTATACCCTACCACAGTGTTAGTGGATAAACAAAGAGAACTATAGGCAAACAATCACTAACCATCACTACAATGAAGCAGTACAGACATTTGGAGTTTTTCTATTATATGAACTGTCTTGGTTACACTAGCGAGTATGGCCTGTTTTTGGTCTTGAGAGGGGAGAAATAAACCATTCACCAAAGAACCTGTTGCAAGTTTAACCACCGGCTTTGCTCAAGCTGCAGATACCACATTTCTTCCCCAACAGCTGGTGCGTACTGATCACGGAATTTTTGATATGCGTCTCTTACGCCATGGATATTCGCTCTTAACACTAATTTAGTATTTAGCCAGCAAATGAAGAGTTCATACATTTCCTCAAATTCGAGTTTACACTGTGGATAAAATGCAAGTTCTTCATAGCCTCCTCCTCTAGCTCTGTTTGCCATGGCAGATGATTTAGATCTGGCATCCTGAAAGTTTTATCCAAATAGAACCACGAAACTTGTAAGGCATACCAAAATATAGAGGAAGTTTGGGTTCGTGTGGTTTGTATTCATGATGAGCTGTATGTATTCCTCATCAGTAAAGGACCTTGACCCTTTCAAACCAACACAGGGTTGTGCACAGCGTGTTATGGTAGCACCAGTTGTCGAATGCCTCCAACTTTGGACGTAAAAATATGAAAGAAAGTTTTAATGATACCTTAGAACTGCTATCCTTTGTTTGCTCCGGAAATTACCCACAGATGCAAGTAAATCATCAGAAGCAGAGTCGGGTACAACAAAGACAGAGGGATAGGTATCGCAGAATTGATAGTTTTGGTTCACATTTGATATTCGCCAACCTGACTGGAAGTTGTTAGATTTTTCCATTTATGCCTGTGTTTCTTCTTACCGAAGCTCCAATTCTTTGTCGTTGATACTCCATGGCTGGTTTGTAAATCGACCACCCACTGTTTGGGTAACTTGGCCGGTAGGAAAAGGCAAAAAACTTGTCTGGATTGAAGCAAATATCGCTCTTTTTGTGGTTACTCACGTAAATGGGGAGCAAGACATACAATAGTTTTAATCAATTGAGAGCGTCTTATGGACTTCTTAGGAAACCCGAATCTCACTGTCCTTCCCTCTTTACACGTTATATCAAGATAATATCGGCCAGTTGGGCCTTTCTTATTGACCATAGATTTGTCTATCTTAAGAATGGTGTTGAGCGGGATTTTGATTTCATCTTTCTGTATGTGGTGAATTGGAGTTTCCTTGGCATGTCAATACCTGTGTGTTATGAAAGCTCTTGAAAACGAACTGAAAGTTGCTGATGTAGACGTAGCCAATAGTGATTGTAGGAGAGGAGAATTGATTTGCAGGAGGAGAAACAAAAACATGTCGGACATCATTTATCCCATCTAGTACGAGAGTCTCCCCTTCAAAATCAATGCCCACTGAAGAAGTTATGCATAACTTTATAAATTCTTTGTACCATACTTTGAATTGCAGAGTGATTTTTTGAGAACATTGTAGTTGGAGAATAAGAGACAAGAAATTGAATAGAATTTTCTCCCATTCGTAACGTTAAAACATCCTGCAGAATTTAAGAAAATTCTCATCATGTCTATTGTATACTTAAGGATATACTCACGCCAGAATTCCATTCTTGTTCTCCCATGTCTTGTGTTACATCCAAAGGATGACCTTGCAATAATAGTTGAAACTCCTCAGTGGCTTCAAGAAAATGAAAAGTGATTCAGGTTAGTTGACTCGACGAACCTTGTGATTCCGCCTCTGAAGTAAATCAAAAATGGGGGAAAAAAAGATGGAAAAAGGTTACCTGAGTTCCAATTATCTTCGTCCTGTTCAGGGTCCTCTATCAGAACATTAGAAAAGTTTGGTTTGCTGTAGGGTATACGTGAAGTATGACTAAGTACAGCCTGTATTCAAAAGTTAATAAAATTATAAAAAAAAAAAAAAAAAGGTTTCCTTACCTCTCGAAATTGCGCCAATTTACTTTCAGTTTCTTGAGTTTATTAGTTTGAATTAAGAAACCACCCTTTCTATTAACAAGATTTACTTGGTTTTGTTTTGGAGGTCCAAGATATTGAACCAAACCTTTAAAGAGGAAAAATTATAAACCAGATGAATGATTCAAAAAAGTTGTACATTTGTTCTGTCCATTTAATAAGACTACACATCACCTCGCCCATAGTTTGCTCAGTTGAGAGAGTTATTTTATATTGCCCTGGTTGTGTGGCTACAGTGGAACTGTAGTTTTATTTGTTTTCATTTTATTTTTGGGGATACAAACTTGATAGACTTTTCAATTGATCCAGATGCATTTTCAAACTTCACCGCAATAAGAGGCTTTCTTTTCAAACATACAATTGACTAGGAATGGCATGTTTGTATTGAAAATCCAGAAAGAGAAAGAGAGGGATCTATACAAGTTTAGGAAGATGGTTGCTTGCCAGTGTACTTGACTCAGATAGTTGTAGCCACCCTTGTGTGGACGACAGGAAAAATAGTGCATAATATTGCAGGTGCTTTTCTGAAATGGGGCAAAATCTCACATCAATAGCTCCCCACGAGTATTGGTTGATGAGCTAGGATTATGAGTCAGGGGTTGGTTATAGTTTGTTGTGGAAGAGACTCTCATGACTGCCAAAACAGTTGTGGCAGGGTCAACACGGAGGGTTGTAGTGGCGTGCTGTTCAGGTACAAATACTTTTAGTAGGGATATTTCTTCAGGTGCCTCTTTCTTCGGTCTAATTTCCACCAGGTCCTTTGTAACAGTTAATAGGTACAGAAGCCTACCAAAAGGCATACTTGAGGTCCAATGAAAAACATCCACATTGGAGCTTCATCTATCAACCAGTATGAATCAACCAAACTGCACATACAGTCACTCAGTAACCACATCAAGAGTGCCATCCATGTAACAAGGGGAAGGAATTGGCAAAGTACCTCTGACTTGAGTTCGCTCTTAGAAAGAGACCATAGGAAGTTGACTCGCTTTCGGCCCCTTTTCTCTCAAAATCTTTTAGAGCCTACAGAACTGTTAGTCAGTCCAAAAAGATCTGTACATGCACTTGTTACCTGGCATAACACATCTGACACGGAATGCTTTAAATCAAATTTCATTACCCGTGTCATTGAGTTACGTGCGAAATACATTGTGATAGAAACTGGTCCAGATGTTTGCACGTTACAACATGCATGTTGTTGCCACAGTTGAGCCGACAACTGAGAAGAAGTCAAATTAAGTTTTGGGGCTATAGTGTTGCAGGTACCTGCAAATAATAACCATCATAGTCGGGTCTTGGAGGGGTTGCTCCAGAGACATGGTGAGTACGCTGGGGTACTATGGAATCGTGCCCAGGTGAAGGTGAAGGAGCATTGTGTATTGTGTGGTTTGTGCGTTCTCTGGTCTGCAAAACAGATGAAAATACACTACTAGTTACAAGTGAATGAACTGCAGCTGTTATAGTTCCTGATGCTGAATGTAACACATCAACTGTACGAGGCTGTATCAATTGGGCAGCTGTCTGTGATGTATTTGATGATGGCACAGGTGGAGATGTTGAAGGGGGAGGTGGCATTGAGCTTGAGGGAGGTGTAAGTGCCAGGAAGGGTGGAGGGGAAGGTGAGGTAGGGGGTGTAGGGTCCAAAGGGGGTGATACTGAACTTCTATCCCTCCCTGGTGAGGTCGGATAAGAAAGAGATGGAGATGAGGATGGAGGAAGAGAAAATTTATCAGGTGGGGCAGAAGTGTGCCGGAGGTGAATCTTAGTGGGAAGTATTGCTGAGGGTAATATTGATGTTATTGGTGGAGTGGGAGATGGCGGTGGTGGCGGTGGAGCACGAGAAGGAGGTGGCGGTGGTTTGTTGGATGGGGGAACTTTGGGAACGGCCAAAAGTGGGGAGGAGTGGGGTGGTGAGGAGGGTGATACAGTAGCAGCAGTAACAGAAGTAACAGCAGAATGTTGCTCGAAAGAGGTGTTTCTGCTGCCCATCAAGATTCCAGATCTCGACATCGCCACAACCGGGTTGCCTTGGTCTGGTGTCATAGGTGTCACAATGGGTGTAGTGCATCTTGGACTCTCAACACTCACAATCGTATTGCAAACGCCATTTACAGGTTGAGATCTGTGAGGTGCCACAGGGGGAGGAGTCGGCGGAGGCGGTTTTCCGGGGGGCACGTGGCCGGTGCTCATCCAAAGCGTGTAATATAATACGAAAAAGTGATTATTTTTCGCGTTCGAAACGGTGAGTAGGACTACCCCTGCGCATCTCGATTCGAGAAACGGAGATCCAAAACAAGAAAAAAAAAAGATGTTACTTTGGCGCATTGATTCCCCTGCGACACCAGGTGACATTTTTAGGAGTTGCTCTCGCCAGAAAAATAAAAAAAATTATAAAAGGAGATCTTTTCCCCGCATCGGTGATGTCCGCTGGAGGTACGTTGTGTTCTTGTTATTTTTTTTTTACTCTTGGTGTGGTGTTACATGTGTGTACTTTGGCCTTTGTTTGTTGTTCACATAGTGTTCGTTCAGCCCCTCGAAGTCGGTCCGGATTTTCTTTTGCACTTCAACCTCGATGTGCATCTCCTTGTTTATTAAAACCATGCAACGAAGTTCAGGTGGCTGTGTTTTTTTTTTTTTTACCAACTTGAATCAGTCATGTGGCCTGGAAAAAGACTTTGTTATAACAGTCACACCATGTGACAAGACGAGTTGTCAAGTATCCAGAGAGTCACTATCCCCACAACCAGTGCGTGACACCCCTGCATCAAATTCATCCAAGGGGCGTGGTCGTGGGCCAAAAAAAAGAAGGCAAGGTGATTACATTGAGGTGGATGAACAACTGTTGGTTCTCTCTCCAAGAAACAACCCAAACAACTTGATCTTGGAAGACTTGCCTGTACGTTAACTGCTTCCCCAATTTCCCTCATGTACACTGTAACCAGGTCACTATTGCACCTAGAGCCGTACAAGTAGACCATGCTTCCCTTCCTAAAGTGTCTGTGAGAGTTGTTCCTGATGAACTCCTTGAAGACGGGACCATACTTCCCTCACTCTCCCCTCCTCCCTGGCTCACTGCAGCTGCCAGTAATCACAAGTCACCCACAACAAATATTTCCTCGCCACATACGGAAGAAGCCTCTGTGTTGTCTGAAACGGACACAATTTCAAATTCGGCAACAGCTGACCCAGGAGAAAACAAATTGCCTGTTCTCTCACATGACATGCAACATCTTTTGAAAAAAAAGACAACACGCCCCCCATTTGAAGTATGTTTCCCACCACCCAAACAATTAACACCTCTCTCAGTTACCAACGTTTTACTTGAAATTCATACAAGATGATGATGACCTTTATGGAACAGGTAGAGAAACATGTTTGTAAACAATACTGAAAGAGATTTATAGTTGACTATGACCTGGATTCTGAGGATGAATGTTTCGTTGAGACCTACAATAAGCAAGTTCCTTATTCTTTCTTACTACAACCTCTGCCAGCATAAAATAATATATGGCCCAGAGGAAAACTGCGAGACAGTCAGATGAAAGAAGAACAATTCGAGTTCATCATGGATAGATTTGAGAAGGAGTCGTTCCGTTCCTCCTCTTTTTTCCAACCCGAAAACCCCCAAAGTGCTGACGATGTTTGTTGTATATGTTTCGATGGTGTGCCAGTCCTTTCTGCTCGTGTCTCCTAATCGCGATAGGTACTTCTGTCGATGCAAATCAGATCGTGTATTGTGATGGATGTGATATTGCAGCTCACCAAGGTGAGCACTTATTTAATAAACTTACTCCTTGCTTCACTTAATTATTCAACTGAGTGCTATGGAATCAAGTACATACCTCAAGGGTCCTGGAAGTGTCGCGCATGCCAAGCAACTGATGGAGGTGATAAGGTAGTGGCCACTCCAGTGACTTCTTCCTCCTAAATTTTCTTAGTCTTGCCATTTTTGCCACAAGAAAGGCGGAGCACTGTGTAGATCAACCACTGGACAGTGGGTACACATGATTTGCGCCATTTCAGTTAAAGCAACCAAATTAATTTACAGTTTGTCTCCTATTTTCTTTTTTTTTTCCCTGTCTTACCCATTATTAGGTCCTGCCCCTCTTTGTGTCTTCCGTCTTGTCGAATCTATTGATATCTCTGCCGTTACTGACAAACACATAAGAGTTTGTTGCATTTGAGATCTTTTCTAACCTAACATATGCCCCCAAACAGACGTGTTCTATCTGCCAGAAAGAGGGCATTTGCACAAGTTGTCTCTCTCTTTCTTGCGTTCCTGTTAACAAAAATTTTCCCCAGCTTGTTCAACTAAAGGTTGCCATACTGCTTTCCACATTCTGTGTGCTAGGGCAGCACAGTACAAAATCACTGTTACCTTCCCCCGTGCAAAAGTTAAATGCCCTGTCCATAGCAAGCTCAAACATCCACCGTTGTTGAAGAAGCCACCTTCTCCCTCCTTGGAAGAAGCTCCACGTAAACTTGCGCTTGACTGTGGTCCACAGATCTCTGGACAGACGTATGCAGAGTACACCTGGGGTAACTTAACTTACAATCTGAAGAGATTCTGGAGAAGCTTTCCTTGGCGTGCGGTTAAAGAAGATGCAAGTTACCCTGCGCACAGGTTTCTGTTCCATTAAAAGGTGTATTCCTGATCAAACATGCAACCTTTAGTTCCATCTCAGTTTGTGGAGACTATATTCAAGCATTGGATACAAAAGCGACAGGCCCGAAAGAATGAACCTCTTTTAAAACGCTTTGAAGTAATGCCATCTTTTTTCCTTAAGACTAAGATTTGCTTTAAAGCCGTCAATTGTACAAATAGCACATAAGGCTCTCCCAGGAGACTTTCATCCCCCTGTATGTAGAACTTGTGCCAAACTCCCCCTTTTCTCAATCTAGTAAATTGCAGAACACAGTAGAAAATTTTCACAAAATGTGCAACATAAGGTAATAGCATCCATCAACCAATTGATTTTAATCCCATGCAGGCGTGACCTTGAAACGGCTAGGACGCTCCTCTCACTTATTCTGGTAGCGATCCTCACTAAAATAACTGGCTAATTAAAGCAGGCTCGAGAACGAGAGAAAAGATTGGCAGTTAACACTCTGGTGGGGGTTCTCAATTGTGTCTCCCTCACACCTCTCAGTAAACAACTGTTGACCCTCCTTGAAACATTGATGAGGTAATTCCACACTCCATTATTAGTTTCTAATTTCCCCATTAGCTTAGACCCAAATCATCTTTTTAGTGTGTCTGCCTGCAAAACAATACAGGGCATGAAAATGGATTGGACAACTTTCATGCAGAACATAGAATCAAATCATTATACTAACGGGCAAGATTTTTATGTACCTATTGATAAGAGTTTTTCTACTGTTTGAATGCGGATACCAGGAGCATTTTGAGTCTATGTGCAAGCAAGCACTTGCAGCCAGTCACCCGAAATCAATATATCACAAACTAGCAAAAAAACTTCTTTCTCGTGGATCTGAACTGATAAAAAAGACACTCGAAATACTATCGGATGAGAGCGCTTTTGTTTCCACAAAAAAACCCAGTAAGTCTTTGACATTAGAAAGTGGAGTTATAACACAAAACAGAAAAAAAGAAACCTGCGAGTATGCACCCCTTAGATAGGGCGAAGAGATTGAAGGCAGCAGAACAAAATGGCGTATTTACTAGCATAGTCCGCACTCGAACTGGTTGTACTGGTGACGCCTCACTGTTACGACCTGTTCTTGCCAAATTACTTGCTAAACTCCGCACGTATGCTTTTGGGTCTGTCTTCTATGTTCATACAGCCTTAGATATGATAGCAACGATTTTCTGTGTAGTACCACGAGGTTTGCTGGAGAGTCACTGCTACTAAGATAACTTACATAATTCACAGCTCTGACTTGGACAAGATATCACAGAAACTGAATGGCTTGCAATATAGTAGCGTTGATGAATTCAAGGCAAAAAAAATTTCTGGTTTTCTCATAAATAATTAACTGTCATTTTAGAAGGACTTTTGTGCTATATGTAATAATGCGATGAGATCTTGTAGTGGAGATGAAGCCAAGTACGCAGAACTGAAATTACTACTGCAGAAGGGAATAACAGCCATTAACAAAGTCTCGAAGTCAAATGACCAGAAAAACCATAGAGGAGAAAATGGGGAAAATGGCATTGAAGACACTGGCAGTATCAATCCCAATACAGCCGGAACTGTGGAATACGACACAGACATTGATTATGGACCTGAATTTTCTTTGGAGAAAGGGGAATGTCAACCGCCTTCATTGGTTGTGAGACTCCCGTTTTCCAAGCCACAAAACCAACCTATCTCCAATCCGGAACATGAGATTACATTGGGCCTCTCCCAAGAAATTTCGTCTCCAATCACCTGTCTGATAGACTCTTTAAGTAGTGACGCTTCACAAGAGAAAACATCAGTAAAAAATCTGGATTCAGATGGCATTCTTTCTGCCCCTCTTTCTCCTTCAAATAAGCTAGACAATGTGGCTTCAACTCCAACCTCATTTTCTGTTGTGGCTTCTACTTTTCTACCCACACTCTCGAAGTCAAAGTCCCCTACTATGGATTCACCCCCAGTCAAAATATCTGTTAAATCAGCGTTGGTCACCTCTTCACAGAAGTTATCTAAGGCTACATCCGCTCCAAAGAAAGTTGTTGTGGTCAACGTCTTAGGCACTTCAAAGAACGATAAACCAACACAGCGCAACAGCCTGTCGCCTGTTCAGGATCTAGAATTAGTCAGCACTCCAGAAAGTCACATGAGTATGCATTGTGGCTAGTACCCTAGATACAGTATTCACTTAATCACATTTAGATAGTGCAACGACAAACTTAACTGATAAGTTTCCTGCCTCTAGCAACGAAACTGTCAAGTGTGTGGAGACATCAGTGCCAAACTCAACCGCCAATGAAGAACACACCCTTTCCGCGAATAACCCAGAACAACATGGCGGACAGGAAGAAATAGTAAATATCGACAACCAAAACCTGCAACCACCACCGAAGCGACCAAGGATCGCCACCAAAAACGGAGAGCAGACGGACCAAGCGCTTCCAACACTAAACGACACCCACAATGGTGAAGAGGGAAGCTTTGGGCCTGACCAAAGTGAAAGCACCAACAACCAAGCAGACGGTAGCCACTCACCTCCTTTAGCCAACACACCACAACAGCTCCAGGCCCCACCCAGTCCCCACACCATACACCTCAACAAACCGCCCACACCACCTCTACAACAACAAGCCGCCCTATCCTCTACCACAACTTCCTCCACCTCCCCTAGCCCCAACACATCGCCCGCAACGGTACCCTCACCAGACGCACTCACCGTCAATGATGCAGAGCTCTCACCCCAACCACAACAACACACCAACAGCACAACAACTCCACACAGCAGTGACCCAGCCTCATCCTATGCCCAAGGAACACCAGACCCACCCACACATCACGACCCAACTGATGAAACCCAACCCCACCTTCCCATGAAAAGGCCCTCTTGGTCCAGTCGCAGAGTCCGGATATGACCCATGTTGATTTACCCTTTGAATATAATCACCACAACAAACAGTCCCATAGAATATTGTCGCTTTTTTTTTTTTTTTGGAGTCAAGGTTTCCTCAATGGCTACTTTCACAGAGTAAGGACATTTCTCGTAGTTTCTGTTGGTGGTGTTGGCAATTGATTTGTTATGTGAGAATGTACCTCTGGTGGCAGAGAAGTGGCGTTTTTGATGTAGTCTTGCACTTGCATTTGTGGTTTGAGTTTGTATTTGCACGACTGCAGATAATACAGTTGTTTAAATATTGTGGCTAAAAGCCGCATTTTTCCCCAGTTGACTTGCTCCTCGGTGGTGTAATCTGAGTTCCCGTCTGCAGTGAGATGAGTCCATAACTCTGAGATGAAGAAAGAATAATGCTAATAATGCTACCTTCGATAAACGTTAAATCCTTCAACCACATCGCTGAGGTGAAATGAGAAATAACTACGGCATAACAAGATCAGATTACCCAAGTGAGGTATGGCAGGTAAACCACAAGAGGACAAATGTTTTCTGTATGTGTGCATGTTGGCTTGCACAAGCTCCTCAATGGTATTGTCGAAAAACTGCTTCTCGGATCGTGAAATAGCCTGCGATGGCCCAATCAACAATAGGTTACAAAACGAAATGAAAAACCTGCCAGGTTTTGGCCAATCTGCTTATAGCAAACGAGCTCAACCCAAGGGATATAGCGTACATGCTGCTCCAATTATTTAGCACTCGGCATTGCTGTCTAGTACTCAGTAGGAAAAATTGGACCAAGATATAAACCTGGGCTGTTTGGATGAAACGTCTGACAATGCAGACCCTTTGCTTAAAGTTGGGGGTTAACACTATCTCTGACGCTACCCATAAAGAGACCTAGTCCCTACTATTACAGGAAGTGTAGAATACCGACCATTACATACAAAATTTACATGATCAATGATGCGGCATACATTCGGAGCCAAACGGCGTTGCTCATTAACAACTTTATGGTTCCACACCTAAGTCAGATAAGAGTAGGCAAAAAATGATAATTAGTATCACTTGTCGGGTAAGTTCTGGTGGGGTGACCGCCATGAAAAGCTTTGATTCAATAATCGTAAGTTGTCTTGCTAGCTCCTTAAAAAAATTTAGGAATTGACAGAAATGGTCACTTACCACAGGGTGGAGATCTGTGAATCTTATGTGCTGCACAGTTTGAGTAAAGGGAGGATAAGGTAGTGCGTACTTGAGCCTTCGGAGCAATGGGCTTGGGGTAGTCTGACTTGTGGGTCTGGAAAGTGTGTTACTCGGAATTGAGAATCATAAATTCACCTTGAGGAAGGAATATAGGATAGGTCTGTCAAGAAATTGGTTTGAGGAAGAGGTGTTTGATTGAGGTGACATATTTGGGACTGATGCTTGGCGTGTAAGACATGGAGGGTTATCGGCGGTGTGGATTTGCTCTTTGGAGAAAAAAACTGAAGGTCTCCGTTGCGGAGATGGTAAGGGGGGAATTTTCTTTGGTGTGGTAGTTTGAAGCAAAGGCAAGGATGTTGAGGTTGTTGTCTCCGCGTCGAGAAGAAGACCAGAAGCTGGTCCGGATTCTGATTTACGATTTGAAGTCAGCGCTTTGTCTCTGCACTTGATAATGCGGCGTTCGGCTAAAAGATTGCCAAGTGATACAATATCCTCCCGTGTTAGCCAGGGGAAGTGAGTCAATGTGTATGTAATTATCTCATCCGCTGGGGAATATTACTAGTGAACATTTTAGGGATTGACTACCATAAAAAGCTCTTTTAATGGATTTGAGATTTTTCTTTTTTGTGTGAATAAGGGGACTAGATCTCCACAAAGAAATAACTGCTTCTTCGAAGTCGCTACTTTCTACAATCTGTAGGTATGGTTTATTTCATTTTGCGATGAAAACAAAAGAACTCACCTTCCACAAGGGAGAGGAAAGTAACGACTTTTGTTCTTGTATCAACTAATTGGGAATAAGTACAGAATAAATTATCTCAGTAAGAGTATTACCGCAGTTCTGGCCAAATTCTTCTTGAAGGAATTAAGACAGTCATTACCCCATTCCTTGTGTTGTGGTTCCAGCTCTCTTGAAATAAATTCCAGCACCCTTTCTCCAGCACAAATTATACTGTTATAATTTTCAACCCAGTGTTTGATTATATCCAAGGTTCTTGAAGAGGTAAGAGTTCATTGGAGGGCACATACAGAAATGGACCGTTGTTGCCTGTCGGCAGCTGTGTGGTCACCCAGCGAAAAATACCTGGTGAAGATGTAAACTTTCGTTTAGGAGACCAGTCTTTTACATGTTGATAAGCATTGATAGTAATTCGGCTGTAGGAATGAAATACTGATGAGTGAGTAGCAAAGTGTCAACAGATTCGCTTTCTATTTCGGTTTGCAGGTGGCAATAAAGATGGTGAGGACAAATACCGAACGGTGTCTGTGTTAAATGTTCAATGTATGCAGTTACGGTTGAAGAATGAATTGAACTAGGGTCTTCTCTTAAAGGGAAAATTAGAGGGACAAATAGACAGTATGATTTACGGTTTCAATTCTGCCACTATCTAAAAGTATCTTCGTAAGAGGAAGCAATATTTTTTAAAAGGGGAGAGCTTACTGGAAAGAGGGCACTCTCTGGTTTGGGGGTCTTAATTTCGGGGCTTGAGAGAAGGCTTGCATCGTTTTCTGTGCATTTTCAGGTTTCTTTAATTTTTTTAAAACATAAATACCCATTAAAAACATAGAATATTCCCAGGAGGGCCAGGATGGTTCACTAAATGCGCGCTCTCTTACACGGGCAAGTGCCTCTGCTTCAAACTGAGCAGCTTGCATGGCTGCCTGCAATTGAATCCTAACTTCTGGTGGACTGTAAAAAAAATGGTTTTTTAACAAAAAACAAAAAAGGGAGAAGAAAAGGAATTCGTGCCACACCATAATTGTTGCCGCGAGAGCCCACTTGTTAATTTCGTTGTACTGAGATGCATAAACTGTGCGCCCTCGCTTCGTTGCCTCCAAGAAGGCTGCGCAAACGAATTCATCATCACAGGAGAAAAACTTCTGAAACTTCCGGCATGAGAGTGAGGTAGCGGCGACGTCGTGCCTATATTTGGAGCAGAATAGTGCATCGGAGAAGCGAGGCCGCTTGGAGACAGCGAGCACGGCGGCGTGCCCGTGCTCACGGGCGTGGCCCTTACAAGGTCTCCTTCCCCGGATCCAGAACCAGTTGGGAGAGACGTGCTCAGAGAAGCAGCCGATTGCGAAGATATCACGATCGGCGGGGAACTTGAGAGCCGCAGAGCAACTGCGGCTCGGCCTCGCAGCAATTGATGCGGCTGCATAATTTGCGTGGAAGAACGTGGGAGTGACGAGAGCGCACCGGGCCGCTCTGCGAAACGAAAAGGAAAACCCCATTTTGGACTTAGAGCCATTAACGTAGAGAAAGGTTTGCTTACGCATCGAGTCGCGACGGTTTTTTTGTTTTTCGTAAGCTTGATGAGTGTTTGGAATCTGATAAATCGTAGTTTCAAGGAAGTGATACCAAAAGAAAAAAGAACCAGAGAATGTAAGATACAGTGTACAGTGCTTTGAAATTTCGTGCCTTCTACTTCGTGTGTGTGACTTGTGCACGCCACAACCAGAAAAAACCGTGTTTATGTTGTAGTTGTGAGTCGCATGTGACTGACCCAGAAATGATAGCTTGAGCCATTTTGCCGATGGTAATTGGAGAATCTAGTTGGTAGACAAAAGACACAAGAGTATCCCTTATGTCTCAGCAGAGCTAACTTTTTCGTAGAATTTGATGATGAAGTTATGAACGGGACTTGGTGTTGGGCAAAAAAAAAATTAGCCAGGATACACAATGCTTTTCTATTTTGTGTGCCTTTTGCAAACCAACAAGCACAAAAATGTATTTATATAATTGTAAGCGTGCTAGTGACCAGACCAGAAAGTATAGCTTTACAGAACAGGGAGTGCACTTCGGCATGTTGGGCACTCTAATTTGTACTCCATCCACTGCATAAGGCATTCAGTGTGGAACATGTGGTTGCATGGGGTGATCATATATGTTCCCCGCTGCATTTCTTGCCTTGCTCTGGTGTTGTGGTTACAACATGAAAGATGAACTTTTGTGTGTCACAAGGCAAACAAACCTTTCAGCAAGTGGAGAATTGGCTGGAATAACGGGAGCTCCTCCGGTTTCAATGTCAGCCGCGTCCGGTTGCAGTTTGCACATGCAGATAACGCAGTCCGATTCCCGCAGCTCCGTTGCAGGAACAGGACGGTGATAGTTATATTTTGGGGGAAGGCACTGTGAAAATGAGTGGAGATTATCGAGAAGTTGATATCCTTACTTTGGCAGGGATAAAGAACCTTGGGCCAAGCAAATCCTGTGAGTAGAGAACTATAAATTGAAACACCACATATCTGTTCAACAATGGTAAGTGAAGAGCCGAGAAATCCTACGCACCCTACAAAGAGTAAAGCAACATTGTGCTGTGGCTCAAACCGCATAAAATTGTTGTTGTATCCAGTGAAATCTAGTTGTTGGTAAACAAAAGGAACCAAAGAGGTCTTCTGTGCATACAAACAGGAATAAAGAGACGACAAATACTTGTTGCAAGTGTGAATGTGCTGTGAGGAGGTATTCAATAAAAAGCAGAAGTTTTTTTTTTGCATGCGTTAATAGGGACTGTGAGTGGCCATAATACGCATTTGAGGCAATCTGTGGGATCCAAAACGAATACAGTGCTGCCACAATGAACATGAAGATACTTTGGAAATAATAAAAAAGCAGTAATCCACCAAAAAGCATTGCGTCTGCTGGGTTTCAGGTCGCAGTTATATACACTAAACATTACATAGTTTCCAATACATAAGTGAGACTTCTGTTCTCACAGTTTCTGCATTGCTTTTGAGCAACCCACAACTTAATGATATCCTACCTATTCCTTGTGCAAATAGTGCAGGGTTCCTGGCTTTCCTGACTGCCAATAACAGCCTCATTTCAAATAAGCTGAACTTCACAAATTGTATGAAAGAAGCTATTGCAAATGGATAGAAAAGAGGTTCTTTTGGAGAGAAGTCAATTGTGGGAGGACTTTGAAATTAATTAAACTAACTAAATACAAATGAAGCAGCGAGATGTAAGAAGCATAGGTAGGAGTCCAAGAGAGCATTGAGGTTGATAGTCCACTCTGATATTTTTACTGCTGTCTGAAAGGAAGTGAGTACATCAGCAGAGAGTGATTTGATACCGCTTGCGTAGAGGCAGCATCCATTTGCTTTGCCAGAAAGTATGTCTCCACAAATGAAACGATATACAGTACTATCAAGTAGTTCATCAACGGCCTGAAATACGCTGATTCAAGGAGTTCAGCTGCCTCAGCATCCAGATAGAACTCACAATTCTGACTGGAAATGGTCAGTAGTTGGTTGAGAGTGCTTTGCGCCACCTTGCAATGTACCCTCTCCAAACAATCAAAGTTGCTGCATCTTTATCATCAACATCCCAATCAGGTTCGACTGTACAGTGGTTGATATAGAACGGGGGAGTGTTGTGCACTCACGGTGTGAGAGAAAGTTTTCATTTGGATCATAGAATCGAACAGAAAATCCCAGTTTAAGAAGGCACTTGGTGTTTGAGGAATTCACAGATGTGGGCAACATGGATTCCAAAAAAAGCTTTAAAATAGACTCGACGTTATTCCCCCCAATTGAGTCACTACTATACTCCAATGGAATACTGATGTTGGTGAACTCCACACTGGAGAGGAAGGAAAATTAACAATGACAATTACATAACAGTGGGAGTGTGAACCTATTCTCAGGTATACCAATGAGTAAAAGAGCACCAGGTTTTTGTAGATATATTCCTTGTAGATGATACTTGGTTGTAGTGTCTGACGAGTATATTCCATCTCTGAATGTGAGCATGGCCTTAAGAAAGGGTTATATCCAACTTCTCCCATTATAGATTTGGTTTTTGCCAGAGAGGGGGAAAAAAAGAGACACCTCAACAGATGCAATTCCATCCACCTGGGTGGGTAAAACTACAATTTTATCAACCAAGAAATTCCCAGTAATATGATTGAAGGTTCCTCCTTCTCTCAAATTCACCCAAGGACCTAGTTGATTTTTTTGTTTCCAATGCAATTGAGCCATGACATCCCACAATTGCAAGGTTTCTCCAAAACAGCAAACAACCAACCTTTGAAGAGGTCGGTGAGGTTTGTTGGCCTCTGGTCGCCCCCTGAGATCCCCAGGCCCGTCCGATCTGCTGCCGTGCTCGTCCCCACCAACAACGCAACGACAACAACGAATGCACTCCACCCACATCGAGGTCGTGTCATTTCGTGTCGCATTGAGGCTGGTTTGATTGTGATGTGCCAGAAGAGTCATTCACGCTCTTTCAGAAAGTCCCTCAGAGGGGTTCATTTGTACAAACTGGGCTGTTCATTGGAACAGGTAAGAAATCGGGATTTATCCCAGCTGCTTGTGCCATCTCAGAGTTTTCTAGATTTGGATCATTTATTGGCCAATTACTTTCCTGTATAACGAGACGGTGCCCGGTTGAGTTGTCAAAAGGCAAATACATACACCCTCGCGACACTGAGAATTCATTAATTGTCAAAAAAAAAAAATACAACTGCAAATCCTACGCACCTCACGAAAACGAATAACTACAAAGAACGCCAACAACGAGGGAGCGAGTGTTGTTTTTATTACTGGGATTACGCATTACTCAACACCGACTTAACGTGCTCAAATTACAAAGGACACAAACGTGAAACTCAGCCGCCATGAGTTACAACTTCAAAGCCGTGGAAAACGAAGTTCGCGAGTTCTGGAATGCACATGACATTGTGGCCAAAGCCAAGCACTTGGCACATTCGGGGCCACGTGGCAAATGCTATTTCCTGGATGGTCCTCCTTACACAAGTGGGCACGTTCACATTGGCACTGCCTGGAACAAGAGTCTCAAGGATGCTTATATAAGGTAGGACTGAAGTGCCATATGATTTTCCCCAACTGCAATTCCTACTTACACTTGAAGGTTCAAGCGAATGAGTGGATGGGATATCTGGGATCGAGCTGGGTACGATATGCACGGTCTCCCAACAGAACGAGCGACTGAAAAAGCACTCAATATCTTTGGAAAGATAGCCATTATGAAATATGGTGCAGAGCAATTTGTGGCTCAGTGCAAAAAAACCTGCATTGACAATGCTCGAGATATGAGTGCCACTTTTTCCTTCATGGGGGTGTGGATGGACTTCGAGAAAGCTTACATGACAGTAGACAAAGAGTATATCGAAGGTTGAAATTCATGCACCCCTTGGTGTTCGTTTTCTTAATCCATGTTAGGAGTTTGGTGGTTTGTGCACCGAGCATTTGAGGAGGGTCGCCTCTACGAAGCTGAGAAAACAATGACATGGGACGCTGTTAATTCTACAGCACTTGCTAAGCATGAATTGGAGTATCACAATATTACTGACTCAGCAATCTACGTCAAATTTGCCGTTAAACCCGCCCCAACAGACCCAGCAGAACCCAAAACCTACTTTGTCATTTGGACCACCACGCCTTGGACTATTCCTTTCAATTTGGCCGTAATGGCTGGCCCAGATATTGACTACGTTCGTATTCAAGTAGTACACAAGGGTGTATTACAAGTATGGGTAATTGCACAAGCCCGTCTAGAGGATTTTGTTGTTCAAGAGCTTGGAATTACAGAGTACAAAGTTCTCTGGTCGGGCAAAGGAAAAGATTTGTGTGGAATGGAATACGAGCACCCGTTCGCAACAATTAATGGAGTGTACGCGAAATTGAAAGCTTCCATGCCCAAAATCCACACTGTCCTAATGAGTGCGGAGTATGTAGACACAAAGACTGGTACGGGTTTGGTACATTGCGCTCCAGGTATTTTGTTCGCCTCTTACTACTGTTCTGTTCATCTTTCTTTCCAGGATGTGGTCCTGAGGATTATGTTGTTGGTCAAGAAAACGGGATTGCTCCCTTCAATACAGTAGATGAAAACGGGTTCTTTACTAACCTTGAACCAATGACTGGACTACGGGCAAAGCTGGATGATCCAGACTTCATCAACCTCATTGACAAACAGGGCGCACTTGTGCACAAAGGTACCGTGGACCATGACTATGCTTTTGGCGAGAGGAGTAAAGCCCCAGTTATATTCCGTACTACAAGGCAATGGTTTTTGCGTGTAGAGGACCTAAAGCAGAAATTACTTGATGCCAACTCAGGAGTAACTTGGTACCCACAAGCTGCAAAGAATGCGTTTACAGCTTGGTTGAGTGGACTCCGGGATAATAGTATCAGCAAACAGCGGTTCTGGGGAACCCCCCTTCCCATTTGGAGAAGTGTTGATGATGCTTCCGATTGGGTTGTTGTTAAATCTGCAGAGGAGTTGTGTTCTCTAGCAGGACTGCCTCAGGGGTCTCTTGTCGATCTTCATCCACCAGTTGTAGATAAGGTAAACGCTCTTTCATTGTGCCCAACTGACACTGTCAATCAAGATCGAGTTCACACGTGTAAGCCCAAAGGACTCGAAGCCCCATATTTATCACAGGGTTCCAGATATTCTTGATGTGTGGGTGGATGCTGGTGCTGCTTTTTTCAATTGCTTGCAGATGCCTGGGGAACCTCCACGTGATCACCGTGCTAACTTCCTTCCAGCGGAATTTATTTTGGAGGGCAGAGACCAAATCCGTGGCTGGTTTAATTTGCTTCATCTGGAAAGCATGGTAGCCTTTGGAAAACCTTGCTTTGAACATGTATACATGCATGGCTTCGTGAACGATTCCCAGGGCAGGAAGATGAGTAAAACACAAGGAAATTACATTTTGCCACAGGAAGTGTGGGACAAGTATGGTGTAGACACTCTCAGGTACTATCTGACTGGTGCTGCTAATCCCGGTGAAGACATGAGCTACAACATGCTAGATGTAGAGCAGAAATTTAAGAATCTGGGAGTTTTCTGGAATATTCACCGTTATCTTCTTACAACATGCACAACCCTGGCAGATGTTGCTTTCCCTGTTCCCCTTGCCAAATTGGATCCCGCAACTCTCGGGATCGAAGATCGCTATATTTTATCACGGCTCAACGCCACAATTCGGGATGCCACTCAAACATACGAGCAGCACAACATGCACAAAGTTCCCGTAATTGTAGAAGATTTTCTCATGGAGTTGAGCCATGTTTACATCCAATTAATTTGGGAGAAAAAGGATAATGGGTCCCCTGCTGAAAAACAGGCTCTTCTCAGCACTCTCACATATTGTGTAATCAACGCATTTGTAATGCTTTCTACTTTTGCACCATTCATTGCAGAGAAGATTTACCAGGTAACTTGTTAATTACGTACTTTCCCCAATGAACCAAAAAATAGAACCTGCGTACAAGCAACCTTCCAGGAATGGCTGATTTTACTCCCGCGGAGTCCATTCACCATCTACCATGGCCCACATGTGACGCTAGAATGATTGATACACAACTTGAAGTTGACGTGAACGTGGCAAAGGATGCCATTGCAGCACTTCTTGTTGCTCGCGAAAAGGTCACTCTTCCTGTGAAGCAACCTTCAAGAGAGGTTAGAACTTGAATACTTGCCGTTTTCCTAACATTTCTTGTGTGTGTAGGCACGATTGGACTGCCCCACAAAATTAAAAGCATCCTTACAACGGACTTCAGATCTCATTTCTTTGCGCACGGTATGTTGGTTTTTTAAATAGATAGTGCATCATTAATCACTCGTAGAACGTGAAAGCCCTCATTCTAGATCCTCCGGAAGCCACTATTACAGTCTCACCCAATAACAAAACAATCGGAAAGCAGTTTGGCCGCAATAGGCAACAGTTGTGTTCCTACATCGAAAAGAATGCAGCGGAAATTGGGGCCTCCCTCTGCAAAAGAACACCAACAACAGCTTCCGCATCCGCCAGTGCCTCAGCAACCTGGTCACTGAGTGTGGACCTAGCACTGCCCAGTGGCCCAATTGTGCTTACCGAGGAGCACATATCAGTTACACACGCAGTTCCGAAGCACTGGGCTGTTGGCAAGAATGGCGATTTGACTGCATTCGTGGATACTACCAGGACTGACGAGCTAGAGTGGGAGGGCCGAGTGCGTGAGCTTGCACACAAAATCCAGCTGCTCCGTAAGAAAGGCGGGATGCAGAGGAACGACAAGGCCCGCGTGCGGGTTCTGGTGCCCGGCAACGCCCCACAATTGGTTGCAGCCATTACCTCCAACGCCGTATTTCTTGCCGAGCGAACCGGCAGCCTTGAAGTAGCCGTTGCCGCTGTCGACGACCCCGCCGCCACCCTCGCAATCGAGGCTCCAACCGCCAGAGTCTCTTCAATTGACAAGGTGGCCTCGCACCCAATTGCCTTGATCATACTCCCCTGAAGCCCATAAACGCCAATCCGAGCACACAAAAACAAAATAAATCTCGTATCTCTTGGACCTTCGTCTTTGAGCGAAAAGCCATTAGATTACAACAAATTAAAAAAAAAAAACAAAGCCCAAGGGAATGAGCAGTAATAATAATGCAGTGACGCCTAAGAAGAAGCACCACAGGCATTCGTTGGTCAAAGTAAGATCGTTTATACCGTGTGGGTAGTTGTGGGGATCTAAGTGCGCGTGGTAAAAGGTGAGTAAGACGGCGCCTACTACGTCGGCACTGCACGTTATTACTACGCAGTTGGATATGATACAAAGGAGCCCGGCAGCTCCGGACGCTACCGTACTTGACGCGTGCGGGAGGGAAATGGTGAAAGCGTTTTGGGCTGATACGGAGGAATTCACTCGCTCCCTTATAAGTGTCACAGACAGGCAACCTTTTATTTCAAATACAATTCTCTAATAATCTTTTGCTTTCCAGAATCTTGCTTGTAGCAGATCAAGAGATCACAGCTAGGAAGGTTATTCTTGGCATAGCATCATTCTTCAAAAAAGTCTACTCCAACACAACCCCTTCACTGGATTCCTCCACGACCGCGAGTAGCATTGAATCTCAACCCCACAAGAAGCTTGATGAAATAACATCAACATATCTGAGACATGTGGTGGAACGCTCTGGTGTGGCAAATAAATCCGTTAGGTTACGGACTTGCCAAATAGTGGAAGCAGTTTTGGCCCATCTTGGTACTGATGTGGACTTACCGTATGTATGACTTCTTGATTTAGAGGTTTTTACCATGTTAGAAATGATCTGTGGAATTTGTTGGAAGAGTCAATGCTGCCTCGGACCACTGACAAAATTGCAGCCGTTCGTGAGCAGGCTATCTCTGCAATTAAACGGTGGGTATGTTCGTTTGGTATTATAGCCAACTTGTGCAGATTGCAGGATACAAGCACGAACGATAACCCTGTGGTCCAACGATTTTTAAATATGATTGGGGTCGATCCATCCTGGTACCTTTTCTTCATCCAACTTCAACTTATTTGTTCGTTTAGCAAAGTTAGATGCTCGGTTCTTCATTCTATAGTCATATCACCTATTACTATACCTTCGATAATTCTCCGGACAAGGTTCCTTCCCCTTCAACCCTATTTTCTTTTAAAGACTTTCCACTTCCACACTCTTTATTTCTCTTGCATCCCAACTACAACCTGAAGCACAGGGACACCAAAGAAGATGTTCGAAAACTGGCTTATGAGATTATTGGGTCAAAGATAGATATTCACCTGCTCACTTTGAAACAACGTGCTTTTCTTGTTCATGAAGGACTTGGGGATAGGTCTCTTGCTGTTCAACAGGCCTGCAAAGAAATGGTCACTGGGCCATGGCTAGTTTCCAGCAAGTCGGATCCAATTCTGGTACAAAGATCACGCATTGATTTCCTTTGACCATAGTGAAATACAAAAGCTCATTCAAAGACTACATTTCAGTGAGAACCCAGAAGAAACTGAGATGGTTGCAAATTGCCTTGCTTTAGCTCACGCCTCTCCGCCACCTCCGCCCGGGGTTACTGGAAAGGGTGTCAAGTTGTCCGTAGAATACATTCTATTCCTCCGATCTATTTTAAAAACTGCTACTCCTGAGGAGTTACAGGTTTGTGATTACTGTAAGATCCTGAATTAATTTTATGTAGACAGCGGAATCTGTTTTTCCTGAGATACTGTTGCTGTGCGGGGCAATCACGCATATCACAGGCAACAACAATCCAAACGTGAAGTTGGCTGTACAAATTCTCCTTCTAATACAGGAAATGATCACACATTCTATGTGTGAGGAGGGTGGAAAAACCGTCGTCTTAAATATGACTGGTGTGTTAGTACTGTCCTGTTGGCACAATCTTACTTCCTTGTAGGTCACCTGTTCACAATCTCAAATTTAGATCAGGAAATCATAGAAGCAGCTGTACCACCATTTGTCTTGCTCCATGAAGACCAATCCGCTTGTGACAAGTACCTCTATTAGTCAATACAACTGCTTAATAGTGTAGGGTACTTGTCAGAACATTGAATGAAATGCAGAATAAAGCACACAAAGCTGCTCTTTTGCATCAAATGGCTCTTCTTGTCTGTTGTGATTTCTTCTTCCAAGTAGTGACAGTGATTAGGACCCAGCAGATCGAAAATTACTTCCTCTTATTGAGTCTGTTGTACTTCCGTGTATTCAGAATGCTGACTCCAAACTTCGTCTATTGGGCGTCAAGTGCCTGTCCGTCCTGTGCTTGACTTCGGAACCAGTTGCAAGAGATCACATTACATTGCTATCACAAATAGCAAGACATGATACAGCAGAAATTAGGTTAATTGCCATAAAGGTATTCGCGAGAAAATCAGCTTTTCATGACCATGCTTAATAGGCGCTTTTCGATTTGGCTTTCGCACACGGAATTAATCATTTCGTTATACACCTTTCCAGTAACACAGCAGCAGTTGAATCTTCTAGTACTGCCGCAGTTGGTGCGAACCAAACTGAGGCCTTATGCGATGTTCTACGCGAATTCGTGGCCAGTGACGAACCAGCTGTGCAAGATACTGCAGCTGAAGGATTTGCTAAGCTTATGTATAACGACTTGATAGATGACGCAACTGTAATTTTTTTTCTTAATCTTTAATCACTCATAAGTTCGCATCAGGTGCTTGGGGTTCTAGTGATAATATTCTTCAGCCCTGATACCGCAAACTCAGCCAGACTACAACAATGCCTTTCAGTCTTTTTTGACACCTACACAAAAGAGCACCCTAATAGTATCTACTCCTATTCAATTCTTCACCTCATCAAATGGTAAGAGTTTTTGCATCGAAAGATGATAGAAGACTGCTTCTTCCAAGTTGTAATGATGTTACTTGCAGCAAAATCTGGAAGTGGCCTATCAACTGTAGATGCTATGTCAGTAGTTCGGTTTTTACTTGATCTTATTTCTCCTCTGTCACTTCCTGATGACTCCCCGTATGCCAAGCTGATAAAGCACAGAAAATATATTTAATACCGCAATTTTAGGGCTTGTGAGGAAGTGAAAACAGCACATTTATCACACAACCGCATGGCCATATCATTGATAAACAATATTATTCTATGCAAAGATCAGGAAGGTGAGTTTTGATTCGTTGGAACATTAAAATCTGACTGCCGATGCCAGGGCCTTCAATTAATGTGTTTAGTAAAGCTCTGGGCTTTCTCCAACTTGTTTCCACTGATCAAGATAGCATCAAGCACATCCGTGCCCTTGTTGCAGTTGCACAAGAGTGCATAGGCAACAAGCAGGCACTGCAGGAGCTGTCTAAGTTCGTATCCACGGTTGTTACCTTGGATAGTACTCCAGAAGATCACGTTCCAATCGATGCGTTTATTCAGCAGGTCAAAAAGTCTCCTGCGATTGCCAAAGCACTTCTAGGTAACATCTCCTCACTTCCCAGTAGCTATTTAACCTCTCCTTTCAGGCTCGAAGTCCTCAAACCGCACAGCACCGAACAATGCAACAAGGAACACCACAAGGAAGGCGCCTGCCAAAAGAAGCTCCGTTTCCTCAAGTGAAGAATCCAGCCAAAGTAGCAGCGGGGAAAGTGCAAGTAGTAGCAGCAGTGATAGTGATAGTGATAGTGACAGTGACAGTGAGAGTGGAAGTAGTAGTAGTTCTAGTGGCAGTAGTAGCAGTGAACATGACTCTGACTCCAATTACTCCAATTCAGATGGCGAATCTCAGCACAGATCAACCCCGAAATCCAAAATCCCCTCAACTTCACAAACATCAACGGCCTCCAACAAGCCCACCAAGAGTATTGCAACCAAGAAACCGTGAGAGAAAAACAAACAGATTCTAGGATTTTGTTAAATCTGCCAGAAAAAAATTGTCACATCATTACCCGGCAAGATCTGACCTGTTGAAAGAATATTATTTCAAAAATAAATAAAACATACAGAGGCGATGATGGAGATACTGCCAAGTCGAAGTGCCGAAGATTCGAACGAAACTAGACATGAGGAGTCAGTATCTTTCTTATCGTGACTGTGGGTAGTAATTTCGGCACAACAAGGTTCGTACAGAGAATATGGGAAATTTTGGTGACGGAGCCTTTGAGGTGCATCGCCATTGGTACCAGACTCACTCTCTATTCTTTTTCCAACAAAATCTCGAGGTGTACACAATAAAATGACGGAGGACCCACTGGTTAATCCAAGATGGTGGCTTCTTCATGTGGGCATTTCCGGCTTAAAACCACATCTAACTTATGGCAGGGAACTGGTAACAGCCAAAAAAGTTGATACCTGTTAACTGCACTGCAGTGGGCACCAAACCAGATATAATAAATGTGGAAAGTTCATCAATCTCAGTATTTAAGAAGGTAATCACACCCTCTACCGGATTTCAATCTCACGCTGGCGTAGTGGCCGTTTTCTCTACGAGGTTTTATTATAAAATCTCCCTTTTTGTAACAGTTTTCAGGAACAGCTGGAATCCTATGCTTCAATATTGGTGATAGTGGTTTGCGTTTATGCATCTTATGGTTTTCAGCTTCTCTTCCTTCTGTTACTTACCAATTTTTACAGGCAACTCCACTACTGGTGGTACTCAGAGGACATCTTCTCTGTTTTTGTTGTACATTCGGATGTAATGCAGTACAAATGTAAGCTGTTACTCAATTCCTCACAGGAAAGTGAGAAAGCTCTCTTTGAAATGAATGTGCATTGTGCAACGAAGCGAGAAAGCCCTGACTTGCTGTGGAAGCAGGACAGCAAACTGGGGATTGATTACAAGGTATCTAGGACCCAAAAAATAGAAGAACTAACTCCGCGAAGGCGAAAATGGTAGAGATGGATTACGGACGTGTAGCACTAGTTTGTAGTGTAAGAAATTTTGAAGACTGAACAACTTTTTAAAAAAGTCTTCTTGTGACTCTTTTCTTTCTCCAAAATTGAGAGGATGAGGGCTATGTACAAGCCATGGCTTTCCAATCACACCAAATCGCCCTCTTCGCAATCATTGAAGTCCCAGTGCCTTTGTTCACCCCCAGGAAGGAAATCACTGCAGCCATTCTTCTCCAACACCCACGAGTTTGACTTTCCAAACAGAACATGTGACACACTGCAGACTCCACAATGCACAGGGCACACCTGATGCACAGCGGCCCTCACAGCAGCTATTACAGTGGCCGCATGCCCAACAAACATGACAGACTTGCCTTCACATCCACACCCGCAAAGCCTGGATGAAAAGCCATGCTTTGAGCTGACACTTGCGGCCGGTGTTCCCTTGGGGCAAAGTACATTGTAGTGGCGTAGTATCTCGGCCACCAAATGGGCACAGCGGTCGTGGAGTTGCTGCACAGTCTCGGGTGTTGTGGGAACGCGGACAAGTGTGGTGTATGACAGGTCTAGGGCCCCGGGGAATTCTTTATCCAACAACTCCACACTGGGAACCTCTAGTGCTGGCCATTCACACAGTCCCTCCTCTATCTTGATTTTCAGACCCAATGGCTTTTTCCCAAGTTAGACACATAGTAATAAATATTGCAACCCAGAATGAAATAAATAACAATAAGAGAATATATCGAGATACCGGGCGGGAAAAAAAAAAAAAACAAAAAACAAAAAAATAAAAACACACCCTGGCAACTTCTAGAGCGGTTCGAACGCACCTGACGAAAGGAGAACATAGGATGAACCCCACGGTGGGCACGCCAGACCGAGGCGTGTCCCTCACGAACGCCGACATCATCGCAGCTTGCTGTATTCCATGCTCGGAAAGTGGGGGATCGTACGCCCGTTCCGGGGACGGGGGCACCCACTCCTCAACAAAGTCCTGCCTTGTTGTTGTTGTTGTGTTTGTTTGGTATCGTGGTTTGTTGACGAAGGAGCTAACCTCTCGCCGTGCCGCACGAAAACGAGATCCGGCAGGTGGAACATCATTTGTTGGGATGAGATGGAGTGATTTGACAGTGTGGGTGGAACCTGGAGGATGTGGTAGCAACGAAACGATATTCATGGCCTTGGCAACCTGATCTAAGGGTTCCTTTGAGAAGGCAAGGAAGAACCTCCCTTCAACTGTGTTGTCCATCATCAATCTGGCATTCAGCGAAAGTCAAGTTCGGAGTTTGATCATTTTTCGGTACTTGCATTAGAGACGAAGCAGGGAACGCGGGTCGTTGGTGGATAACTTCGCAATAATGAGTGGCCTGCTGGGATTGGTGAGATCGACTTTCTCGGCGGATATTGTGCGGTTCAGGGATGGCAAGTTCGATCTAGACTTGACTTACATAACAAATGACATGAGGGTAATTGGTATGGCCTCTCTTCCGGGTTTTTGGTTTTTTTTATTTCTTTGAAGCTATGGGATTTCCTGCTGATGGAATCGAGAGTGCATTTCGCAATAACATATTTGAACTGAGTAAGATGCTCAAGGTACCAAATACCAATTTGAATTATATCTTCTATCTGTACACCTTAAGCAAGAACATCCACAGGAAAGACATGGAGCCCACTTCATGATATGGAATTTAAGTGGGCGCAAGTATGACTATGACCTGTTTGACAACCAGGTTCTCCTTTCCCTTGCAAGTCAACTGTCTCAGTGCAGAATTTATCAAAGATTCTTGAATTCCCCTTCCCTGATCACCACAATCCACCACTGGAAAAACTTTTCAAAATTGTCAAGAGTATGGATTCTTGGATCAAAGCTGACTATCAAAATACTTGTGTAGTGCATTGCTTGGTATATTTAGAGTACACCTTCTTCCTATTAGGTCATTTTTCACTAGGCAGGAAGAGGAAGGACTGGTACTGTCATAAGTTGTTACCTTAACTACTCCGGGATGTTCACCAATGCTGTGGACGCACTAGCTTATTTTGGAAAGAAACGATCCATGACTGAAACGGGTGTTTCTCAGCCATCTCAAATCAGGTAGGAAGACCTCATTCACGTTGCACTTATACGAAGAAGATATGTGGAGTACTTCACACACTGCCTCAAGGGCTTCATGCCATTTCCTCGTAAAAAAATCCTCAGGATGGTGAAATTTGGACCCCTTCCTCCTTTTCTCTGCACTCAGCCTCTGCCAGTCATAGATGTAGTTTTACTTTAGAGGAATGGTTGTATTTTGAATACCTTATACCAGATTTATGATATGTCAACATATCCAGCTCGTCTTTTAAGATCTACAAGCAGTCTTGCGAGTAATAGTGCCACGTAAATTTCCCATTTTCTTTTCCTTTTTCACCTCCTGTAGTTCAGAAATTTTCTCGTTCACCAACGGGAAATTGATCTTTCGACTCAATGATGTTGTTCAAGGGGATGTTATGGTCACTTTATCTAGTCCTACTTGGTTTGGAGCTGTACGATTTACACATACTCACCACTACTAGGAGCGGACAACTAAAGGTTGTAGCTAGATCATCTTTCAATACATTCTTTGTAGAGCCAAGTAGACTGAAATATACCAAACCTGAAATCGACAAAGCAAATGTAGACAAACGGTAAATGTCTCTCCTGACCGTTGTGTGTCTAATACAACACAGATTTACTTCTGATTTTTCACTTGTTCTAAAATTTGATCCACGTGCAACTGAAGGGGTACATTCTGATCCAGATTTCTGCGCGTTTTTCACAGACTTCATCAAAGTGGTAAAGGCCTTTATCTCTATTGCCCAATAAAAACTGCAAGTACATTTCTAAACAATGTATTTGATTTCCCACAAACAGGGGCGCATGAACCTCACCAACCACAAACTACTGAACCCATCAGAGGACGAGAGGCTCCTCCCAGTCCTCTCATCCACCCCACCATCCCCTCAGCTCAGCAAGCCATCACGTCCACCCCCCATGCCTCGCCCAAGCCACCCTGCATCTGTCCCGCCGTCCACCTCCCCGCCTCACCCGCCATTCACTGTTCTGACTCAGTCGGCCTCTTTCTCAACACTGCCCACCACAGTAGTATCATCGACGACCTCCTCATCCCAATCCGCAGCCACCGTTCCCATTCCAGCCTTGCATGCTTCAGCGCCGCTCATATTCTCATCCCGTACTCCCAGCCCCCCGCAAAACATTCCACCACAACCGCCACAACAACAACAAATCACCTCCTCAACACCCTCAATCGAAACTCTACAAACCAACCCAATTCCCATCATTTTGACTCCCTCATCTTCCCCATCACCATTAATTGAGCCCAGTGCAACCACTCCACCACCCTACTCCTCCGAATCCCCTACCACATCCAACACCATACTTCTCTCAACCACTCCCAATAATAACAGCACCACTACAATCACAGTCACAAAAACATCCTCGTCCCCTCCCGTCACCATCATTGACAACACAGAATCCATAACAGAGTCCATATCCACACCACTACCACACAGCCCAGAGCCAGTCCACTCCCTACACACAAGCTCAGCCGGTGAGAGCAGGTTGCACTGGAGCTGGTCATCAGCTCAGATGAACAACACACTACAGTTGAAAGAGAAGAGACTGAGCTCACATAAGGTGAAGTCTGGGCCTGCAATTACACAACCATTGGTAGAGCCCAATACTGGGACTGGAGAGGATTTGTAAAATGAATTTTGTTTATTATTTTTTCCTCTTTCTCTTTGAATTTGTGGGTTATAGGCCTTTGCGGAAGGTGGGCATAATTCCAATGTAATTGTGTGGCGTGATGCGTTTTAGCTCTTCTTTGACCGGCTCAGAAACGTTCAGTTTATCTATGAAAGAAACCATCACTTGTTGTGTAATGCACTCCTCGGGGTGTCGTGTGAGCTCTTTGAGTGCTTCATATCTTTGTGAAGGCGTGGGTCAGCTTGAATTTCATAGAAAAACTTACGGTTCGGGGTAACCCTCACGTCGTAAAATAGTCTGTATTGCCTCAGCTACAACAGCCCAGTTTTGGTCAAGGTCGGCATTGATCCGAGATACATCAAGATTCATCTTACCAACTCCACGAGACAGTGAGCCTAGGGCAACCAGAGTGTGACCTAGACCAACACCTACATTTCGCAGAACTGTAGAATCTGTAAGGTCACGTTGGAAGCGGGATATCTAGTGTTAGTTAAACTTGCGAGTTACTTTCAACTGGCATACAGGGAGCTTAAGAGCCATATGCTCAAGTATTGCATTTGCAACCCCAAAGTTTCCCTCCGCGTTCTCAAAATCAATGGGATTTACCTACCGCGACGATTAGGAGGAGTTTTTCACAAACCAATTTGTAACCTTGTGGGGCATTGTTGACGAACCAACTTCACCTTTAACTGTTGCTTGTCTGAAGTATCCAAGGGATATCTGAAGTTTATAAGTAACCAAAATCACTGGGATATTTAGCTGTTAAGTGATAAAATTCCATTAGTAAAATCGATGAGCCTCACATAGCCCCACATATCTCGGCTGAAATCGATAAGTATGACATTAATTCGTTTAATAGCATCCAGTACGGCAGCAAATGTATCGTAATGCTCAATTTGCGTTGTGAAGTGTTGCCGAACAAGGCCAAGCTTGGTAAGAAATGTATCTGCAAATGTCTCCCAGTCAATCTTTTTTAAAAATAAAGGCTCATGAATTAAAAAATTCCTAATTGAGTGAAGAAACCGATGGATAAGCAACATAATGAGCATTCAGTCCGCCAGTTGCGCCTCCAAACCTAACCCACACTTATTTAAAATCACAATAACAAGGACAGGGTGGATACTTGGCTTCCATCTTAATTTGAGAAAGATGGGAGATTTGTGTATTCAATCTTTCCACGAAGACGGCCAGTTCCTTGCCAACACGGGTAGGAGTGGCAGGTTGGCCATGAGTGCGTGCAAGCATGGGGACATCAGCCCATTGTGTTGCTAGTGCATTCAATTTGCCAACAAAGGTTTGAATCTCTGGAAGATAAACCTTTTTTTTTTTTTAAGAAAAGTTCTTTACAAAAAGAACGCGGTTTCAGGAGGTTCCATACTTTATTTAGAGCGTCTTTGGATGCCAGAGGTTGAGCTGTGTTATTGATATCTTGTGAAGTCAGAGCAAAATGAACAAACTCCTTGTATTGTCCAAATCCATTCTGCTCCATAACCTACCTCATTCATTTCCAAAATTAGGCCAAAGCCAAAAGAAAGGAATTTCGTGCTACAGCGTACCTCCTTGATGAAATATTCAACAGCTTTAATGTCGTGGTTTGTAACTTTCTCGATTTCCTTTATTCTGCCAGCCTGCTGAGGGCCGAAATTCTCCACCACAGATCTGAGCAAAACAAAAAGCGGAGCAGATCCCTCGCCCAGAGACACAATTGGTGGCAATCTGGCATCGCAACACAGTGCGTGAAGGTACTCCACCTCGACGTGGACGCGGTACTTCATGAGACTGAGCTCAGAGAAGTAATTAGAGAGGGATCTGGCGGTGGGCCAGTAGCGACCATCCAATGGCGACACCGCTGTCAAACTCGTGGGTTGTGACAGATCTACGGCTGTGTTGGCGGACATGTCGTTTTGGTTTTTGAAAGAGATTCCGGGAACCGCGATAAGCATCCGAGGAACCAAGTGGCACTCAGAGAATCGATTACGGGAATCCCCTCTGATAGGAAGGTGCGGACTTGGATTTCGGTCCTGAGGTAACTTGTTGGTCCATACCACGAAACTCCTTGATGTGCCTCTAATCAGGCCCTTATAAGTTCGAATGATCTCAAAAAACATAACCAAAAAAGAAGCCCAAGACAGTGAAAAAAATGTCGGCACAGCCACCGACCACCACGACCGCAGCAGCTACATCCTCAGTGAGTGACACAAGATCTGGGTGGAACTCGTGTTCATGTGCCTGGCACCTGGTACGCATCCCGCCGTTACTGCTGCCACCCGGATCTGCGACAGTCGGCGGTGTTAACAATGGTGGCGGTGTTGGCGGCGGCGGCGAGGGGAACGTCGCGCCGTGCGAAGTGCCTGCGATGATACACCTCGCGAATGGCGACGTCACTGTGGGCAGGCTGGTGACGAACACTGTCATGATTAACAGCCCCGTCATTTCTCGAAACCACGCGATTTTCCGCCCTGTGGTACTTATTCCGTACATAACTTTTTTTTCCCCTTCTGCAGTTCTTTCTTTGTTTAACAAGCCTCTTGTGCTTCCTCTTAGCCGAGTGCTGATGGTACAATCACTTGGAGAGTAACTGACCTCAAAAGTTCGAACGGCATTCATGTCAATGAGACGAAGATCGCTAAAGAGACGCCACTTCACGCCGGGGATGTTGTAGCTCTTGGAATGGATGATCAGTACAAGTATCGGCTTACCAGAAGGCCTAGTTCAGCAGTTATTTCCTCTGCAGCTGTTCCTCATTCAGGTGAAGCTGTGGGCACTGATAATGAAGGTACAACACTGTATGCTGATTCCCATTAACCGTTTACAAGATGCCAAACCACATCAACCTGTAACCAAAAGACCTCGATGTCAAGTTTTGAACGAGGCACCACCTCTACAACACCCCCAAAACTACCAACAGCAACCCCCACCGCAACCAGCATTTCCACCCCTCCAGCGAGTATATTTCCCACCTCCACAACCTTCACCTTCACCACTCGTACAACCTACACCTCCGACTAATACGTTCAAAATAGCACCACCAGCATTCTGGGTACCCCCCAAAGATCCCCCTCTACCATACCACCCCCCAAGAGAACCAATTGTTCCCCCACCTATTTCCACTACACCCATGAATAGTTTACCTCCAGTTTTCAGCACCATAAATTGTATACCTTCTACGTCCACACCTAAACCTGACGTTCCTATGCCAGTAGCACAACCTTCCACACACTCCGCTTGTGCACCTCAATCTTCATCAAATCATACATCCACATTGCCAAACGCTGTCCAAGAAGAGTTTACATGTACAATCTGCCAGCAAATTTTCGATGATCCCTGCACTCTCGAGTGTGGTCATAGGTAAGACGTTTCTAACTTTTGTACATATGAAGTCTTTCGCTGGTTCTCATAACTAATAGCTTTTGCATGAAATGCATCACCACATGGAAAAGAAAGCAGCCACTGTGTCCCATGTGCAGAACCAAAGTAGTTACAGCACACCATTTGAAATACTCACTACAAACTAGATAACAACGAAACTTAGGCAAACAATTGCCCTTAAGAATACTATTGAGCTTCTAAGAAAAACAGGCCAACTCCCACGTATTTCTTACATAAGATTGGCAGTCGAATTTACCTGCACAATAGCAAAAAATGAACCTGCTACAACGTGGGAATTTTCTCTTGAAAGTCCTTATACAAAACCAAGCATGGTGAAAGGCACCATTGTTTTTGGGGAACCTCACAATCCTCTCCCACTTCGTATTGTTTTGGATAACCGAGTTGCTACTGCATCACTTCTTACGTAAATTGCATTCATCTCAAGTAAAGAATTAATCAGCTGTCAAGTTACTTTCAACAAGTGCTTGGGCAGGCCACGCAAAAATTATCTGTCTGGAATCTACTTCCACTGACTGCCCCAGAGGAGGAGCATTTCCAGGATTTAATGGCATATTACTGTTCTCTAAACAGGTACTTCACACGTGGCTCTTGCCTTTTTTTAAAAAAAACCAAACAACCAGGTCGGCGTGTGTCAAAATTCTACAAACGGACTTTTATGTTGTACCGTTCTTGGACCTGGGAAATGATTGGTACAAGTTCTTTGTTTCTCTGGACCAGAGGTGGTTGTGCTAATCTTTTTATCGCACCTGACCTTCTCACAAAAACTAAAGACTGGAGAAGTTCCGCGCTCCTGCTATCTTCCTCTTTGTGATAAGCCCAGCAACCCCGTGATACTCGCCCTAAAACCAAGACACACATTAATAAAGAAGAATCCTTCCTTCTCTTTGCCTTATATTTCTTGTTCCTATTTTCTGGTATGTCACAGTGTCAATCAAACATAGCTACAGCCCCACCGAGAGGAATGACGTTAAGCAGAACCAGACATGGTGGCACACAGTGCACACCCACAGACCAAACTCCCAGAGCGGCTTCGCAGCCAACCTTTGACACACCCACATCACCCTTTCCCCTCTGCTGAGCCGGTTCAGGGTCCCCGGTATTTAGCAGGAGAACCAGCCGGTTTGGTTCTGGCAGGCAAGCGTAGGCAATGTGGTACTTGGTCCAGTCGATTCCAGGCAGCCTGTGGAGCGCCAGCTTCCATTGGAGGGACTCGGTGTTGCCTAGGTGGTGCAGGAAGAAGCAGCCGGGAGTTTTGGTGCAGGAAAGCAGCAGCCTCCCGCGGCACCCCCTGATGCTATCATCTTCTTCTTCGTGGGAGGAATGGGGGTGGAGCTTGGAAGAAGAATCCCATAGGAGGAGAGGAGAGGTGGAAGACAGGGACGGCGGGGTGGTTGTGACAAAGTCCCACAGATGTAAGCTGCCTTTTTCTATCAGCAGGAGGTGTTTGGGTTCCAGGAGGGAGAAAGCAGAGAGTGGCCTCGAGCTGCGGATGTGCCAGAGTGGGTTGGCCTCTCCTTCCTCGCTCAGGTCAATGCACACAACGCCGATTTTGGAGAGTACAAGGCATTGGGAGTTGCGGCACAGTAATAGTTGTTGTATGGTACTACTAGAGGAAGAAGGCACCTCGATGCTCTTTGATACTTTTGGATTCTTGAGGCGGCACCATGTCAGCTGAGCCCCGCTCTTACAGCATAATACTGTGTCCTGGTTGCAAGCCAGCAGGAGTATTGTGTGTGCTTTGATCAATTCTACATATGCTCCGCTCGAGGTGTTCAGTGCTCCTACGGAATTCATGGAGCCAGCATGTACAATCAATGTTTGTTCATTGAGGAATCTGGCAAGAGAAATTTTCCCAAGTTGTGGAACGTGCACGACATGCACTATTCTGCATTGTGCTATGTTCAGTATCTGTATACTTGTGCCTTTGTGTGTGTGGACAAGAACTGCCACAAGTGAACTGGGCAGATAAAAATAGATTCTACGGAGATCATTCTGTGTTAGGTGTTGCACGGGACTTGATGCACCAATTCGTGGATGGAGACCCAATGCCAAAGTTTTAATTTCTTCAGTACCATGTGAAATGGGAAGTGGGTAATAGAGGGGTGTACTCTGACGAGACATTATGTTCCTTATCTATAGTTAGAAGAGTAAGAGTTAAGGCTCAAGCTTCTGGGCATTCTACGCACACAATCGGGTAAGGGACAAGTTTTTCCTGTAGGAAATGTGTCTTTGTTTGCAAGCCAAAAATAATATGGCCTGTTAAACCGCAGTGGCTGTGGGTGGCTGGAGTTTGACAGAATTGCAACAACACAGAACTGGCCAACTGAAAGTAGCTGTTAAGCACCAGTTAGGCAGAGAAGGAAATTGGTGTTGACTGGGTACCACATATCCTAATACAGAATTCAAAAAAGTTCGATGTATGTTTCTCCCTTGAATAAATAAATAAATAAATTAAAAAAAAACCCCCAGTCAGTACAATCACAGTGTTGTGGGAAGTACATACCATTTAACGACGAAATGCCACTGGGCCAATTATATTCCCACGCATAGAACATGACATCCTACGGAATCATTTAACGAGAGAATAAAAGCACTGCGCACTTGTCACATGGCACGGTCTCAAAAAACACGCGTATAGAACCTGAGCGACACTGTACGAGTACGCAGACATAAGAGCTGTGAAGTCGTCATCTGCCACACCTCGTGTGGAGTAGAGCCCCTGAGTCCTCATCGTGACCTCGACCAGCTCCATCCTTAAATCAACGAAAGTTGGTTGTTGAGCCAGAGGACAAAACGGAAGTCACCCCTTTTCCAGCATGGTGGAGAGGAGTGAGCCTGACAGCAACAACCCCACCTCTGCCTCTTTCAGCTGGATGGTTTTATTCTCAGCGGGACTGAAGCAGCAAGCAGAACTGTGTCGCAATTTTCTGCTCAACAGGAAAAACCGGCGAAATGAGTAACGCCGAAACCAGCGCGGCCACGGCCAACGAGACGGGGTCGCCGTCTACGCCGAACTCGGACGCGTCACACACCAGCAGGAAGCACAGGCACTCCACGTCTCCACATCGGCACCGCCACTCGCCCTCCCCCCCGTCAGCCACAACCACGACCAGCACAGCGCAAGACGACGAGGCCACCGCCGCAGCAGCAGCTGTGGCTCTGACCCTGACCCTGGGCGACGCCGCGCAGCCGAAGATATCGACGGCAGCGGCCACAGACGACACAGCCACCACCACCACAAACACGGGGGCAGCGGCGTCGTCTCCGCCCGAGCACGAGCACGAGCACGAGCACGAGCACGAGCACGAGCACGGGCACCGGCACCGGCACAGCCACCACCACAAACACAGCGGGAACCAGGAGGGCGAGGGACTGGTTGGGGAAGAGAAAAACAGCAGCGGGGCAGGGGCAGGGGCTGGGACTGGGACTGGGACTGGAACTGGGACGGGGGCAGAGGAGCCCGCCGCTGGGCCTGGGGGGGTGAAGAAGGTGGATGGGGGGAGGCAATCTCCTTCTCATGGTAATGCGAATTCCGCGACAGAGGCTTCTTCTGTCTCTGGCGTTGTTTTGTCATCGGCGAGTGCTGCATCTGCTCCCGCGCCACAATCTACGACTCCGACTCCGACTCCGGCCACTGCTTCTGCTGCTTCATCACCTACGCCTGATCGCATAGCAGATTCAGACAGCAAGGCAGGCGTTGCTTGTGATAGCCCAAAGTCGAAATCTTCCACCAAGAGTAGCAGCGCTGATTTGGCGAAGTCTTCCCCAGTGGCTTCACCTGCAGTATCACCCAAAGCAAATAATGGGACAGCCTCTAAGGCTCACTCGGCTGCTGCCCTGAAGTCTCCCGTTGTACCTCGCATTGAGACACTCAGTGGGGCCTTTACTGTCACAGTTGTTGAAGCCCGCGACCTAGGAATACTCACGAGAAAACCTGTCACTGGTTCGAGTAGCCCCGCCCAAAAATTTAGTGCCTTCTGTGATGTTCTCCTTCTTGACGAAAAAGGGTGCAAAATTAGAAAGAAATCAACGAAAGTCAACAAGGTACATGGTACCACAACACATTGATACTTACCTCTAAAGTCCGCGACCCCAAATTGGTCTGAAACGGTATCTTTTGCTGTACATGGCTCTGCAGAAGCTGGTATTTCTGTTGTGTGCTGGGATCACCACAACTTTCACAGAAACAATAATATTGGCATTGTTACCCTCAAATTTTCGATAGCAAAGTGACTTCTATTTTAGCTTCGATTAATGTACTCATTCATACAAAAATAGGCTAATTGGGAGCCCAATTGATAATTGGTTTCAATTAAAATCTAGACAAGATCTCACTGCTGTGAATGGAGAAGTCCACCTTTTAATCAAATTTACACCACGTGCAGTGAAGTCCTCAAGCACAACACCCACTCCAGTAAGTACTTCTTCAACAACTGCTTCATCCATTCCGAACCACACACCAGAGCAAGGCAGGCCCTCTGAGCATTGCTCAGGTTGGAAACCTTTACCTCTTTTGTTTTAGTATTCTTCTAATGAGAGAAAGCTCTCAAGGCATCATCACATTGGGCTGCAAAAGACCATCAATTACAGGTATTTTTTCTCGTTGTACTCTCTTTTTTTAATATTCCAGCCAGGATTCTCCCTTTGTTGTCGTTGATGAAGATGAAGTGACAGAAGATGACGATGAGGAGAATGGCACTGAATTTCAGCCGTCCTTGACCTCACCAACCACAACCACTGCAGCTTCCATTCCAACCCAACCTCAGCGTACTTCTGTTGTCCCAATATTACGTCAGCAGATGTCAGAGATTTCAGAGATTAGCCGCAAAACCAAGAATTCGTTAATAAAGGGAATTGAGAGGGAAGACCAGAACATTGTACTCACTTTGGGTTTGCCAGGTCAGTTTATTTCCACCAGTAGCACATCTCACTATTCAACTAGGGACAAAGGTCTCTGAATCAGCAACTATAATTATACCTGATGACTTTCCAAAGGGTGAGTGTTATTTATTTGGCTCCGATGGTTGCAAGTAAGAACAGCAAGCGCGCAACAACAGCTAATTTCCTCTAAGGTCCCTTGGTTCCGGGAGTCTCTTTGTGATACTTAACAGAATTCTCCATGTTTGGGCAAGGGTAAGCACTATGACCACTGCTTCTTTCTCGTAACACCATCAGGCAAATGGAGTGGAGCCATCACCTATGTTTTCCTCGCAAGCGTCATTAAAACTCTCTGTACTTAACCTGAAAGACTCTGTAGATATGGGGGCTGGTATCTAGTTTGGTTTGCTACATTGATCTAATACTCTCAGTTGAGGGTGTTTCATATGATGAAATTTTCGCTGAAGAATCTTTCCAAGATGCCCTAGACTATCTTGCTTTGGTGGAGCATTCTCTCCCAGCATCCATCACTTTTGCTTCCCATGTTATTGACACTTCAATCTTTGGTATGCTTAGTCTTTCTTCCATAGTTTCTCCCGCAAACATCACTGAAGTTAGGTGTGGATTTGATCCATCTTTTCTTGACCACTCTACTGCCAGTGCTTGGGGGATCATCTATTCTAAACTAATTGTTATTGAACTACAACTTCAACCTCCGCTGTACTTTAACACCACTGCAGTTCCACGCTATCAAGTTGCGTTAGCATAGTCTTTCACTCTGGACTTACTTCATTTAGGAGTACCAATCGTCACTGGCCAACAAATCAGCCTCCAGAATTGATGATGTTTGCAGTTTTGGTCTAAAATGGTGTGCGGAAGCATCACTCATCCCTCTATGAACTAATTCATCTTAGGTTCTTGCACAACAGACTCGAAGCTTTCTTCGTGAGCCCAAACTGGCCCACAAGCAAGAGACCAACATTTTTTGTTGATTTAGTGGAATTTTGTACTGATAAGATTAAGAATTGTATGTATCCTTTCAGTTGTAACTTTCTTACAGAATGGAAGGTACTGAGAATTGCATGATATGTAACAAGCCTTTACCAATGCAAATGTTAAAACCATCTGTATGTAGTAGCAATTTGTATGTAAACGTTGTAACACATCATGGGAGTGGGATGGAGGTGGCATGTAAATTCTTTCCATTTCTCAAAGTCGTTAGATGCACTTTCAGCCACATGCAGTACGGTCTGGGTGAGGACTGTGCTGCTGAAGTAAAGTAGCAATGCACTTTTCAACCTTTAACCGTTGCTTTCAGATACAGCACCATCCAGTAGAAACTGATCTACTAATAACCCTCACTTCGGCTGTTGCCATGGGCAGCGATCCAAAGGTTGTATAAGAGGATGTGCAATAGAAAATAAAGACCCTTACCCGATTCAGAGATTCATGCCATTCCCAACAGCCATTGAAGTGAATGTTATTGAAGATGGGGCAAAAAAGAAGTTGACATTCCTGAATAGCTCTGGGGCCAATGATATTACACTGGTAAGGCAAGTAATTGAACTCATCCCACCAGTTGCAGACATGGCAAAATACCCCGATTCGGCATCACTCAAAAAATTTTTGGATTTGTAAGTCCATAGAAACTAAGGAATTTTGCCAATTCATCAATAGAAAGCATCCACTGTGCTACTCATTACTTCAGTGGATTTTAACGAGTAATTTATCCCATGTGCGCCTGATGTCAGATGAACAGATGGATCCCGCTCTGAAAACACCCTACCAATTCTTGCTTTTATCTGCACCACCAGGTTGATGAAAATTCGGATGCATCATACCAACTCTAACCCCATACACCTAGACCGAGAAAAGGAATTTAGAACCCTGGCAAAACAGCATGGATCTTTTTTTACTTTTCATGGTTCCATTGGCTTTTTCTAGCACCTTCTTTTGTTTATTTTTACTTAGGAAGTGGCTTGCTTAATTGGCATTCCATTCTTCGGTTTACAAAATTCTTTATTCCTTCTTACTTCCTAACTAAAAAACACAGAAATGGCCTGAAAAACTTTTCCAACACAGCATTTATGTCCACAGGGGCCGTGCATGGGTCGGGAATATACATGGTAGTGTATTCACATTGCCCACTCCAACACCTCCTGCTAACCAGTTCCCAGGGTTGTGACTGGAAAACAGCCAAGCAGTATTGCAAAGATGGTCCCGCCTGGTCCAACACAATGTTTTCACACCTCCCCACTGGCTCTTTGGTTTCGTCATTCACGGATTTCATAGACCCCTCATTGCGGGTTTCAGCTCACACTCCCCCCACAACCACAACTACAACTACAGCTTCTTCATCATCAACACCAACAGCATCCTCAACAACATCTCCAACTCCCTCTTCTTCTACTACTGCACACGTGGCACCTCCTCCCCCAAAACCGGCAGTCAAAGTCAAAGTTGGTGGCAAAACCGATAAGTCTCCTTCTCCTGGGAAATACACCTGTTTGTGTATATGTGAAGTCATTGACAAGGGATACAAGCCGAAGGTACCTATTCTCACACTACCTCTCAGCCCTTCTCTGCAACTAACCAACCACTCTCTTTTTCAGCCCTTCTATGTTGTACCTGAAGGCAAGTACAAAAGACCTGTTATCCTTTTTCCTAAAACCCACTACAGAGAAACATGTTATGACAAGGGCGTTTTTATTGTATGGACCAGGAACTGCGTTCCCTACAAATGCACAGGCTTCTAATGTTAAACTAAAAAAAAGTGGGGTATAGTACTGAACAACAGTTTGTTTAGTTTTCTTTTTAAGCTTCTCAAGGCTTTTTTTGTCTGAGGGCAACAACAGGCCACATAATTGGCCTTCTTTGTTGCAGTGCTGTATCGCACATCGCATCTAGTGTCTGTTGGAGTAGGTTGATTACAGTCTGCCGTGTGCCTCCATAAGGAGGGTGTTCTCTGGTGCCTGGGTGGGGTGAAGCCTCTGTTTTAGTTGTCTCGGTTGAAGTCTTGGTTGTTGGGTGATGTGGTAATGTAGTGTGGGATGGAAGAGAGTCCTGTGCAAATTCTTCCTCGTCCTCCATACTCAGTGGTTCTTGAAAACGATGATAAGCTAAAAAAAAGAAAAAAAAAGCTTGGATGACAAACCTGTTGGGGGACCACATAATAGTACTGCTGCCTCTTCAGACAACTCTAATGTACACTCTTCGTCCTCCCCGCCCTCGCCTTCTTCCTCTTCCTCCCATTGCTCAGTTCCACAGTCTTCCCGTATGCCGCTTTCATCACCTTCGGCAGTGGCTGTATAGTTGTATCCATAACTCCCCCCTGTGTCAACAAAGGTAAGGTTATTTTCGGGGATTGGTTTGAAGCGTCGTTGTGTCGCCGTGGGGGGTCGATGACCACACCAGGAAGCGCCCATTGCGCAGCAGCCTGAGCCCAGCCCCCCTCCGCATTCCCCCCACTTGCACCACCACCACCACCTCCCCAGTAAGGCTCACTCCCCCAATAATAAGGTGTCGGCGGCGACAACATCCACGGCGTGGCACCCAACTGCTGCTGCTGCTGCTGCTGCGGCGGCGGCGGCGGCGGCGGCTGGTTCCGCTGCAGCCACTCGAAATACGGTGGCGGGGCCGACGCGGGGGTGCAGCCACAGCCCCAGCCCCCACATCCACATCCACATCCCCCGCCCAAGCCGTGCCCCCCGACGCTCCCCGTGCCGCTGCAGCACCGGGGGAGTGCCGCCCGCCCCCACCCCCCGCACGCGCACTCGCGCCCCCCTGTGGGTGCGGCACCACCGCCACTGCACACGCAGGGCGGCGGGCCCCTGCGCGCCTCGCAGCCGCACGCTTGGGGGGGTGGGAGAGGCTGGGGTGGCTGTTGTCGTTTTTGTAGTTGCTGGCGGCGCTTGGAGGGAGAGGACTGGCTGCGTTTGGTGTTGTCGTTGGGCTGGTGCTGGAAGTGAAGATTCCGGTGCGCTGTTGTTGGGGCGAGATTGTTGCTGCTGCTATTGTTGTTGTTGCGTAGCCTGAGGCGTTTGTGGTGGTGTTGTGGTCGCTGCCGTTGACGCGACTGAAGCTCGTCGTCGTCCGGTATGTTGGTGTTGCCTGCGCGAGAACAGAGCCACGCACGAGCAAGCGACAAGGCGGCGCTGTCGTCGAAGTTTGATGAACACATTTTTTCGTAATGTCTTCATCGCCCCTCTGAGAATCCGTTGGAAGTCACACCCCTCGGAGAGGTTGCAAATGGGAGTAGGTCCACAAACGAACCCACCCACGAAGTGGGTCACTTTTGTTAAGACTCATCATTGGGTAGTACAAGTCCATTTTTGATCATAATTTCCGGATCTGGCTGTTGAATAAAATTATCAACAGACCGGAACGTTTTTTTATGTTCGCTGAGGATAGGAATTTCTTATTCCCAGTGCCACTGGGGATAGAGGTGTTTTCTCTTCTTACAACCAGCAGACATGGACAAGGTATTCTTGGATACATACCTTGTTGAGTGTAATGGTTTTCCATGGTATGATTTATCATGTGTATAATCCGGTTGTTTTCAGCAGTGATAAGTGTACAGTCAAATTGGAAGTGCAACCACTTTGAGTTTTTCGTGATGTTAGCAACTAGATCGTGATTAGAATTTTAGCTTCAGCCATCATTTCTTGAGTGGCTCAACCTCTTTATGACCAACAGCTCTCCAATGAAGAAACTACAAATTACTGAACGGAAATTGGAAACCCACTTCGTTAAGAACTATCAAAAAAAAAGTCTATTTCTCTGAATTGACGAAGAAACAAAGACACCAGGGGAACTTGTGTGGGTTTTATTTACTCAAGCAGCCACCTTTGGAGCCAAGCGAGTACTTGCTCGTGCCAGTAAAGGCTGTTGTTGGGATCCTGAACCCAGTGGTTTTCGTCAGGGAAGCGGATGAGCACTGAAGGTATTCCCTTGCGTTGAAGAACAGTGAACGCGGAAATGCCGGAAACATCGGGAATACGGAAGTCCATCCCACCGTGGAATGTGAGTTGCGGTGTTACCATGTTGGCAGCATAGGCCATTGGTGACCACTGAAATACCAAAGTCAGAGACATGTGAATAGGGTTTGGAACTGTACCTTGTCGTAGTATGTTCGGTCAATGTAGGGAGCACCCTAAGAGTGGGAAATAAATTAGATGCCGCGGAAAAAAAAGGGGGGTCATACTCCGAATTCCATTTCATCAAAGTACAATTCATCTGTGTAGTAGTACTCGCTGAGAGGATCGAAGACACCATCGTGGCAAATTAAACACTTGTACCTGTCAGTCTTCCGGAGTTAGTTTTTCGTTCTCACAACCAAGTGGCTTACTTGGCTGTTAAGCCAGTTAATCATGAACCCTCCATAGGATGCGCCCATAGCACCAGCATTATTTATGTCTATCCATGAGAAAGATGTACCAACAGCATCCAGTCCCAGCATAACGTCTTGGTATGGCTTTCCTCCCCACTCCTTCAAGATAGCTTGTTCAAAGGCATCACCAAAGGAGGAGCTTCCGTGGGGGTTCACAGCAAATACAGCGTAGCCTAATGGTGAGGTTAATTGGATTTATCACTTTCTAGTGAAGAAACCTGCGCCGGCAATTGTTTGTGGGTTCCACCTGTAATGGAATTCATCAAGCCAAGAATCTTCAGGACCACCATGAATGTACATGACAAGAGGGTATTGGGTTCCCTCAACCCATCCATAGGGCTAAAGACCCTTAGAAAAGGAAAAGGAGTATCACGTGCGAACCTTGAAGACCCACCCCTGGACGTCATCACCATCAGCTCCTGTAAAGTGGTACTCAATTGGGTCACTGAATTCTTGGCGGGCGTTAGAAAGGGTGTAGAAGAAACTGAAACACACCGATTTCACTTAGGGCCTCTGTGTTGAAACTAGTAAGTTGAGTAAGGCTTCCAGACTAAAAAGAGGTTAACAATTGACAAGAGTTGTGTGTAGGCGTACAGAAGAGGTAATGTAGATTTCAGTTGGGTGAGTCAAACTGTGCATAGCGAAGAGGAAGCATGTGGCTGCTGGCTTGTCCAGGCAAGGAAGAACCTCGAAACCCTGCTAGATGGTTAATTAACTGTAATGTATTTAGAAACCAAAGAACCTCATTGAAATGGTCGGAAATGAGTGTTGTAACTGTGCCAGTGGGAACGAGAATCGAGAAGATTTGCTGGCGTGCGTGATATTGTCCTGTAGCGTAAATATACTTGCTGTCTGTACTCCACACAAGGCTGCTGGGAGAAACACCATCCCATGCCTCAGTAATTGTGGTGAAGGTCTTGGAGGTTCGGTCATAAAGTGTCACACGAAGTCTAGATTTACTGTGAAATTCGGGTGGCTACACTGCTTTAAAATACCGGTCACTCTCATATTGTGGAATGACCATCGCTCCATAGGCCAAATATTTACCATCTGGAGAATAGCTTGGCATGGTGTCGGAGGCGGTGTTGCTGCATGTGAGGCACTGCAGGAGTGAGACATAGGATGATGATTGCCAGCTTACCGTATAGGAAAGAGAACTTAGTTGCATGATATAAACATTCAGATCTGTTGACCAGGCAATATCATCACCAACCTGGGAGGTGAAAGCAATCTCCTTCTTATCTGGGCTGAAACTAAACTCCTCGGAGCCACCTGGAACTTCCGTCAACGAAGATACAAAGGAGGACTTCTGAGAACCAAATGGGCGAGATGGGCAGTCACTTGCCCAGTTCAACATCAAGTCTGTAGCAGTACCAATTTGCCATTGGCTGAGGCCGGAGTTATAGCTTAGCTAGGAAAAGAGTCAGTTTCAACTCAGTAGTTTAAAAAAAGCATACAGCCGCAACGAACACGTGGTTATACTTGCCCTCCCACCAGGTGTCCCACCGTCGGATAAAGAGCTTGTCCCAATATTGAGCATTAACGCGAGAGGCAGCTACTGCGGCATCTTGTGCAGCAGTCTCCTTCATTGAAAGACCGGGGTAGATTTGTGCTGAAAAGCCAATCATGCTGCTGTCTACGTTCAACTTGGCATTATCGATACTAACAGGGAAGCTGCTGATCTAAAGGGATCACCACAGTCAGACCAGACTTATCTAAAAATGCACATGCCTGGTAAGGGGTACCAACAACTTTGTTCTTCAGAGATACACCCCACAATTGGACTGATCCACTGCGGTCAGACAAGAACAGCAAGTGGGATTGAGTTGTGGTGAACATGTAGTTGTAGTCCTTTGGAAGTGGAAGAAAAAAAGAGTTAAATGGTAAGCATTAAAAAAAAAATAATCACTTACAGTGACACCGTCCATGGGGATCAGGGGAGTTACTGCACCACCAGAGGTTGCTCCAAAATACAGGTTGTATGTAATCACGTTGGTAGTTTCATTCCACGTCCTCAAGTTAAACGCATAGGTATTGCCTTTCAAAGTTGTGAGGGTTATTTTCACGGTTTTGTAATCGCTTTTAAACGCAGTGGCATTCCAAAGAATTCCCACCAACAAAGATGATTATGGGAGAAAACACGCACTGGATGGGTCGAGGGCGGGATCGCCGACTCGCTCCATGGTGACCAAGTCATCGGGCGTGAAATTGCGTGCAGCAACTAGGCACAATGCCACAGACAAAAGCAACAAAAACCGCATTCTACAGTGAACCAACTCCCTTGGGGTGTTCTCTGATTGATTTTTCTTGGTAGAAGGAAAGGAAAATACCCTTTTTCAGTGGCCACTGGTTATTTTTTTGGGGGCCCCCAAAAGGGTCAAATGTGCCCGAGATTTCTCACAGAAACAAGCATAGAACCAGACGGGTCTGTCCGGCGGTTCTAAAAAATTTACATCCAGAACACTTGAACTGAAATCTCTCAAACTTTTTTGGAGAAGTTTCTCCCGGCGAACTATTGCCTGATGAAGTAACACCACAAAAAGGTGCATTCGGTGTTCTCTCCAAAAGAGTCTCTGCTGTCAAACATCTAGGCGAAGAGACCGTAAAACTGTTGAAAGAAAAAGAGAAAAAAAAACAAAAACAAGAGGGCAGATCTCGGCAAAATGCAGCAGCCGTTCCTGGACGCTTATCACCTGGGCTGTGCAATACCATCCCAATGCAACTATATTGTGAGGACAGTGACTCCGCATTCATCCGAAGAAGTGTGTACTTTTTCCTCTTGGTTTGGGTGTTTTCCTCACAGAACCACCTCTAAACCGCCCTATCAGCGCAAAAGAGTTCAAGAGGAAACCGACTACAACGTATTCAATTTCCCCAGTGATTTGCTCATTTGTGATTTCCTGACTGACAGTGGAGTCACAGCAATGACTGATGTCCAATGGGCTTCCCTCTTCCGAGGGTACTACAAACTCACGACACAAAAATCCCATCTCTTAATCTTTTTTTCCGCAGAGATGAGGCCTATGGTATCTCACTGCTTATCTTGACTATGTGTATTTGACATACCCACCTTCAGGGAGAAATCACGGCTACTTCGCCCTCCTTGCTGCAGTCAGAGACGTTTTTGAAAGGGGGACGGAAAACCCCAACAAGCTTGTTAGTAACTTGACTATTGACGAGCCAACGTAAGAGCGCCAACAAAGGCAACTACTTTTAACTTTTTTTTCCCCACAGTGCAATTGCTGCAATTATGGACGAGGTTTCAAATCCTCCTAGTGGGGGATTCGTAAATGGTACTTTGTGCAATGTGCTTTGAATAGACCCAAATGTATAAAAAGGTGGAGTACACCAACTCGTGAGGCCAAACTTCTTCCTTGTACCCCAAGCAAGGTGTGCTGAAGCTATCATATTCCCAACTATCAAGGACATTGTCACACAAGTGGGAATAAAGGTTCCCAAAACCATGCTCTCTTCCCCTGAGGCAGTGTCTTGGAAGGTACCTCTTCCATCTAAAAATTGCCTGCCCATTTGAAGTAACCTTGAACCTTTTTTTTTGGTAGGCAGAGAGTTTCGCTTATTCTGGACCCACCTATTGTATAGCCAGCAATGGGTTCTTTGATACAACTGCAGCTCATGTGTCTGCTGCTGGATTCGAAGCTATAAACCTGGTCACACCGAACATACTGCAACAACTAGAAGGCACTCCCTCTGGGAAAAATCACTTTTTGGTAAATAAAATGCTCCTCTAGCTTTAACACTTTAACACAAGACAGGGTAATTTGGACCTTAACCTTATGCAAGATTTGATTGCCAAAAGAGGACCCGAGTTGGTGATGGTAATACTTACTATCACAAATAATACTTCTGCTGGCCAACCCGTTTCCATGAAAAATATCCGGCTCACTTCTGAATTGTGCCACAGACATAACGTACCACTTATTTTCGATGCTGGCCGATTTGCTGAAAATATCTACTTCATTAGAAAGGTAAGATGCCCGAAGGTCTTTCACAACAAATGAAACTTTCTATAGTACGAGCCTGGGTACTCGACCTGCTCTACGTACCAAATTGCTCGTGAAATGTTTTCTTATTGCGATGGGTAACATTGATTCTCTTCCTCCTAGCATCTCATCGAGGCAATTTCTCCTTTTTTTGGCGGGGTGTAAAATTAGGTTCATTTTTGGAGCGAAGAGAGACGCTCTTTCCAATATCGGAGGATTCTTCTGTTTCCGCGATAAGGGGTTGTTTCATCAGAAGTTCTCCGTAGGTGGAAAAGATGTTGGTGTAATCCTGAAGGAGAAACAAATTCTGAATTATGGAAATGACAGGTACTTCTCCAAGGTATTCATCTTTATCCTAATTTTTATCAGTTATGGTGGCGTAAGTGGTCGTGAGATTATGGCCATTGCAAGTGGTTTGTATCAGGTGATGCAGCCTGACTACCTTGAGCGTCGTGTCGAACAAGTTGGGGGTCTTGCACTTGGAATGAAGAATGCCGGTGTTGCTGGCGTCATAATGCCTACTGCTGGTCATGCAGTATATTTGGATATGAACAAGTTCTTTGAGGGTACCGGAAGAGAGGTCTCAGAATTTGGAGGATTAGGATTTGTTATAGAACTTATCAGGCTCTATGGCATAAGGTACCAGCTTCCAACGAGTTACGGTATTCACCTCACACAGGGCCTGTGAACTCGGTCCCTTCGCGTTTGAGTGGGACTTGAAGCCAGAAGCCGAACAGGCAAACATGTTCAACTTTGTCAGGTTGTCTGATGGCTATCTTCCAAAGCTCCAACTAAACATTTCTTCAGATTTGCCATCCCAAGGAACATGTACAATGAAGAACACATACAATACACCATCTCCTGCGTTTCTGAGCTGTACCGTAACAGGGAACGCATCCCCAAGGTCTGTCTCTGAGCAATAGCATAACAAAAAAAAAAAAAAAGCACCTTACACCTTCCAGGTGGCGCTGTCGTACGGCAAGAATTTAAGGCTCAGACACATGCACTGTGGTATCAAGCCCACCTACCACAATGGAGAACTGCACTCAGACCTAGCACTATAAACACCAGGCTTGACAACTTTTTTTGAAAAACCCAACGGGGAATTCTCAACATTTTTGTACCCAAACTATTACATTCCTTTTATTGTTGCGTAAAAACTGCTTTGGCATGCTACAGAGCAGACAACACAACCAGGCCTAGCAGAAGAACAGGGGATAAAGTTAACAAGCAGGAGGAAGTGGAAGTCTCTGATGTGCTGGTCTTGTGCCCACCAGAGTCGCTTTCAGTGTAGCTCACAATGGTGCTGATGCTTTGTTGTGATGAGCACTTGTTTGTGGGGTCGTACTCAAAAGGCCCAAGGTCATAGTTGGTGCCATACTTGGGGTCACAGACCTGGTTCCAGGTTTTGAGGATAGTAGGAACGGAACCGCTGGGACATACACTAAACAAGTTGAGCAGAGTCACAAGCCCACTGGGAAGACTGGAAGTTCCTTGGTCAATCAAGGCAGTAGTGACTTCAAACGCGGAAGCATCAAACTGCCTTACGCGGTAGAGGGCATCTTGAGTGAATAAATTTTAGGTCAGAGAGACCGGGAGGGTGTAGAACTACCGCCTGAAGTGTTGCATGTGGTATCGTAAGGTCCATAGCCAGGGTTAAATGATAACGCCGTTGTCTCCCAAGCAGGGAAGTCAACATGGAGGTCGTTGAATGTGGGGTACGGAACCCACCCATTTGAATCTTGTACAACAACTACACCCGGCTTCCACACCTTTGAGCATTTGTCAGGGAAAGTTTAAGTGCTGTGAGAGTACGGTGCGATTCCAGCCCGCATGCCAGTATAGGTTATTATCCAAAAATATGAAATTTGGTTCCACTTCACCCACCTGGGCACTTTCAGAAAATGCATAAAACTCAGAATCAAGAAAAACATCTGGGTTCCGGCTTCAGTGAAAATTGTGTGATGGGTACACACTATTCTTAATGAAAGTATCGCCGGATTGAGAACTCCGTTTTCCACCAAGGGAGTAACCAGTCAAAGACCCAATTATGAGATTGTTGTATATATAATTGTCTGTAGAGCATTGAAAAAGAAAAAATACTGTGAGGAAGAAAGAATACCACTATCTTCCCATAGCATGTACATTGTCACACCAACATCTTGATTATTGTAAGCAATGTTGCGATACCAGGCAACGCCGCCGACGTGGTCAGTATACCATCCAAACCCTGCACACAAGATGAAAACCAAAGAAAGGTATTAAGTATCTTCATACCACCATAACCACGCCCACCCCATAGTTTTCTGTTGAAACTGGGATATGTCCATCCAAAACTGTGAAATGTTAGTTGACAGGGAAATCCCCATGTCTTCACACCTGTTCAAACAAGTGTTTTCTGTAATCAAAATATCTCGCCAAACGTGGCTCTCAGATGGACTCCAGAACTTTAGGCACCCACAGTCCGCATTGGAACAACAAGGTTGGTTCCATGTATTTCCTCGTACTAATACTTGTCCTGTTGTTATCTTCACAAATTAAACTAAGACAAAAAAAAAAAAAAAAAAAGAAAACCCAAACCTCAGAGCCAGAAGATGCAGAGTAAGAAATTTGAAACCCATTGTGAGACACTCTCGTTATGTTATTGTCCAGAATATAAAGGTACTTTATTTTGCTTAGTGTGGGGGGAAAAAAATAAGCCAACCTTGGGGTTAGAAAATGCAGATCCGACCCGATTTTCACCATCGCAGTTGAAGCCCATATCATGAAAGTTAGATCTCTGAACAATGAAGTTTTTAATTCCCACCCTGTAGAACTGAGCAATGGGAAAATCAAGGAGACGAAACCTTGGGAAAGTAGCTGGATTGTAAAGAGAAATGCCTTGTGAGTCAATGTTTCCCACCTCACAATCTCTGAAGTCAGTTGGTAAGTGGGATTCCCTCAACATTTTGTTAATACGTAAATGTCCAGTGCTCCATGTAGTTTGTGTCAGTTGCACAGCCGTGGGATACTGCAAGCCCAAAATTGCAATACTGTATATTGCAATTGCTAACAAGAACTAAGAGTGTACAAAAAACTCACACAATCACCTAATAGTAACATAGCCGGAATAGCCAGAGCCAACGTTCCATCCTCCATTCTCGGATATGCCACTATCCTCAAATAACATGATGTTAAAGCCTTGAATTTTGATATAGGAATGCCCAGATAAAATAAAGCCCTTCTTGGTGCTGTTTGATACAGATATCTCCTCAACTTAGATCGAGAAATTCTTACGAAAACTACTTCAATTTTGCTCCAATCTATCGATCCAGAAATCTTGAAGTAAAGCTTTTTTGCCACGGCATCAAAGAAGTATTCACCTAGAAAGTGTCATCCAAAAAAGAAAAGTTTGTGTAGAGGGTATACCATTAGTGTCAAGATACTCTAGCTTGTCTTCCACATACCTGCATATTGTTAGGTACTTCTTAAAAAGCTAACTCCCTACCATGCAGAGTACAACCCAAGAGTCGGAGTTTCTCCATCAAATAAGCAATCCCTGGCAAATTGTCGATTGAAAATGCGACAGTGGTAAAACGGTACTTATTTACAGTAATGGACTGTGTTGCGATGTTTCGACTTACAATTTTCCTCTTGTATATGTAGTGCCCGCTGTTGCAGTCTTGTTTGTGTGTTATTTTGGCAATAGAGAAAAAATCATACCAGAGACATAAATCGTGGAGTTAATCGGGTCAGAGTATGTGTTAAACCGAGGATCAATCAACTGGGTTGCGGACCTGCAATTGCTTGGCAAAACAAAGAGAATTACCGCCAGTACCTGGTGGCTAGGTCACATGAACTTCCATTTACTGCAGGAATACAGGTAGGAATTGAGGACCCACCATTAGCTTGCTCCCAATACTCTGTAAACCTCCAAATTTCATCGACTTTATAGTTTGGATCACGTGCAATGTGATATCTCTGAGTAACAGTATGGTGGCCTGATGCTGAAGAGCCTGAAACAGCCACCATAAACCGCGGTGTGGTAGAAAAATAGTTGGAAGTATCAGCAACATATACATCAGAAGCGAAACTCTGTAGAAATTTGTTGAAGGAAACGTGAAATATGACACATACCCCTCCAGCCTGTGTCCAAGTCAGAGTAGAGGCAGCAATTGAACCAAGCAAGAAGACATTTGAACCTGAGGCCGTAATAGTGACATCTTTTGCATTTTGCCCAGACGGCGGTGTCAAACTAAATTCTCGATAAATACCATCTGAAACGTGTACAGCAGTTCCTGTTGAATGGAGTGAATAGCAGAACTTGTATTCGCATAGAAACCTGGTACACAACGATAGAGAGCTTCTGTAATTGTTTTCAGTTGAGCATCTAGAGATGTTCCGCTGTTTGCATCATTTCCAGATGCTGCAGATACAAACAAATCTGATACAAAAGGAAGTATCACAGAGCAGGTGCTGCAAGACCACATGAACAAACAACTGGGAAAAAAAAAAGAAAGTACTAAAGCTTAAATGATCCAGATGACGATGTGATTCCATCACTTTCTCCAAGTACTCCACAGCTAAAGTACAGGGCATACCTGCATCGCACATCATACTTGGAACCAAGTAGAAAATCAATTACGGTTCAGAGTGTGTGACAGTTTTGTTGTGAACCAGGGTACCATCCACCCAGGTCTGGATGTTTGTGTCCTCCACGAATCCCAATGCTAATGTGTGGCTTCCCGTTGAAGGTATGGAAAAAGCAGATTGGTCAAAAAGCCAATTTCCTGGATATAAAATATATCTTTATATTTTTTTATGTTAAAAAGAAACGGTAAAGACAGTCCTTGTTCTATACCCTGATCAGCCCACCTCAACATGGCCTTCAGTGAGCCGTCCACATCTTTGAATATACTCATCATGGCCAGTATACCCCAAGTGGGTCCCGAAATTTGTGCAATATTCACGCAAACGGCAGCTTGGTCCCACCAGTTGGCACTACTCGAGGCAGGCAAGTCCAAAGAAGACAAGTCAACGAGCTTTCAAGGAGTTGGAAAAAACCGCGTGGTGTGTGACAAAGACAGACAGCAGGCTATATATAGACATAGATGGAGATTTAGATACCATTTCCAAGTAAGCTTCCTTTGCGTGGGTGCCAATGTTGTTTGACGAGTAGTAAGCCGACGCGTCTCCCGACACGTCCAACTCCACGTTGGACCCTGCGTGCAACGTGGTGTACGTCGACTGTCCGCCAAAGGACCAAGGAGTAGGGGGCGAAGAGGCCGAGCTCAACGTGGAAAGATCCAAAGTGAGCACCGAGGTGTCTGGCCCCAGTCCTCCGTTGGAGTACGTGAAACAGTCAACAACGCTCGCCGCTAGACACAACACCCACAACAACCGCATCCGCCGAATCGGGATTGTAATGATGTTATGGGAAACCACCTGGAGCAGAAGCCTCTTTTCGAGATGGTTTCTCTGCCCCTGAACTCGAGCTGCCTGCGATGATGCGTTCCTGAAACTAGTAAACACTACCTCATGTGATTGGAACGTTTGATTAGAGTTCATTCCTTGGGGTGACAGGCCCAACTTAAAACTCCTACGATCACTTCTGCAGCTTTTTTCCATAAAAAAACCTTTCCTTTTTAAAAAATAAACTGCCTTGATTCGGCATGTCACACTTCGAGGTTGGAAGCCGTACATTACAATACAAATCATAGGCTGTTGTTTGAATACTCAAACGTGGTTTTTGGTTTTATTTTTCCAGAGTGATTACGCCGATGACGAAAACCTCGAAGCCACTATAGCTGTTGGCAATTCCTCCTTTTTTGGGCGGGTCTTCATACGTTACCTGGTCCAATCCTTCTAACACGAGATGTTAACAGAGAATAGCCGAACTGGAAATACTTGAGGCAGCAACAACCCGCACCCAAACAGAACCCGATTCGGCCGATTTCGCTGATTTCCCAGAGCCAACTCAGGCGACCACAACTTCCTCTTCGTTGTCTACAGCAATTTTGAATACCACTGAACCACTTCCGGAAATTGAGATACACTTTGACACGACAGACGACACCCCCCCTCCTTTGCCTCCTCCACTTCATCGGACCAGCTCTTTAGTGGCCACGGCCCCTCCTCTCAATCAATCAACACGAAGACCTCCCCCGCCGGTACCGGATGAGGCTCCTTTCGATATTACATCGGATGTCTCTTCTTCGGAGGTTCCCAGTGAGGATGAACCTTTGACATTAAAAGAAATGACCTCTCGGCTAGCAAGCTTCAAGGATCTCTTGTGTGTTATTTTCCTCCAAAACTGTCTGTAGAAAAGCTTACACGTACAAAGAAATGCCCCTTCAACAGCAGAAACTGAGAGGGCTCTTACAGAACTCTATGAAAACGGTATTTCCAAGCTTCAAGAGCGTGTAACTGTGCTTATAAATCAAGTATGTTAACTTATTGTAGCCTTTGCCATCCTCACCCCCTTCAGTATGTTGACAGTCCTACAATGCTTCAAGACTTGATGCTACTTTATGAGCAAGTTGATGTGATACAAACCCAGTGGCAGAACAGGCAGCAGCAAGGGGAAACAGCAAGTGAAGTGATTCGCTCTTCCATCCACATGGTCAGCTTATTTTTTCTTTTTCCATAAACAAGCACTCACAAAAATTAGGTGGAAACACAACCACTCATCGACCTCCCTGAACAAAATTCAACTGCCTATATAACTACTCCGTTTTCTGGAACTTCTTCGACATCATCTTCATCCACAACTTCATCTTCATCTGCAGCTGTATCTACACCCCCAGGCACTAGTACAAGAAGTTCTTCTCTTCTCAAGCAAGTGCAAATCAATGATGCAGAACCGGAAGAACCTGTATTAAATCCCTTTCTTGCATTTCAGCTCACTCGAGAAGCTACCAGATATATCCTGTCCAATTTGTATGGACGATGTGAAAGGATCTCTCTGCTACAGGCTTCGAGAGTGCAAACATCAGTACTGTGTAAATGTAAAAGTCTACTTCCATGAACCACCCCAACTTTTACTCAGTGCTTTGATGACTACTTGTCAACCTTGATAAAAGATGGTAAAGTTTTGGATATTAAGTGTCCCAACCCCACGTGTACTGCTGTTGTCAGCTACCATGATGTATGCCAAAAAAAAAAGTTTCAGTGCCAATAAAACTCTGGATACAGGTCTCTGTGCTCATTGAAAATGATGAGCTATTTGCAAAATATGAAGAGTTTTTGTTCCTCGCTGCTCTAAAAGCTGAGCCAGGCCTTCGTTGGTGTCCAAAGTGTGTGCCCTGGTTTCTTTCTTTTTAATTACTCTTTCAAGACCGGGTTGTGGAAATGCCATGATTGGTTCTGAAGATGATCCACGCATGGTTTGCAACAAGCCTGGGTGTGGCTACGAGTTCTGTTTCAAATGCAATGAAGAGGCATTCCCTCATCACTGATGTTCTTGTTTTGTCATGACTTTCCCTTAGTGGCATACTGGAACTTGTGAAGATCTCCAGAAATGGAAACTTGAGAACGGCACGGCAGATAAAAAGTAAACCCATTTGGCATGTGGCGTTCGGTTTAATTCCTTTAAAGGTATGCAGAATGGGCCAAACAACATACTAAGGCTTGTCCGAAGTGCAAAGCGAAAATAGAAAAGAATGCTGGTTGCAACCATATGTTCTCTTCCATTCTTAGGTCTATTCTTTCTGAAACCATTAGGACCTGTGTCAACTGCCATTATGAGTTTTGTTGGCTCTGTGGTGGCAAATATTCAGTATGGTCTTCCATCAATTTACATCGATTTATTGGCATTGCAGTCGGGACACTTTGATAAGTTTAACGTTCTTGGGTGCCCAGGAATGCAGTTTTCCGATTCCGAGGCATCTGACTCTCATCCACACTTGGCCATGGCAAAACGTGTGGGAGTGAGGGCTCTAATAGGTGCGTGCCACTCCGTCATTGCCTAACTCACCTTGCATAGGAACGGGCGTGGTAGTAGGTGGCTTGGTTGTTGGCGCTTTAGCTATTCCCGGAGTACTTATTGGTGCCCCTATCTATGGTATCTTGCCAACTTTGATCTAAAACCTCCTATTGACTTTCTCAAGGTGGCTACAAACTTCATCAACGAGCGAAGAGAGCACGCAGAGGGTGGTAGATACTTGAGCAATTCTATTTGTAAATTTCTAAAATGATACTATCACCCTGTCCCCGACACCAAGTTTTTCGTTTCCCAGTGGTTTTATTGTTTAAAAAGAAATACCATTCTAGAGACAAAAAGTTGCTATGACAAAACTTAGATTTTGGTTTTTTCTTCCATAAATATCATTTACAACTAATGCTGTTTGCCCTTTGGTTGCCTGTGACCTCTCTTAAACGATACCGCGTAGCCCAGTATCACTCCACAAACTGATAGAGCCAGTAATAAACCAAATGTGATGTACACAGACATATCAGGGCCAGCCACTGTGGTGGAATAAGGTTTTTTGGTTTTAATTAGAAGGCGAACCTTTGCAGTCTCCATCATCAAAATTGCATTCTTCTATATCACACCCTTCCTGGCAAATGTTGTCCCCAACCCATGGATCAATGCACGTGGGAGCACAATCTTTTTTTTGTGAGTGTTAGTATGAGGAATCTGGCTTTTGTTTTGAATGAAAATACCTCCCATACAACCAAGGAATGATAGGCAGTCCATTTGACCAACACTGGGAAGTGTGGATACCAGGGTGGCGTAGCCGTGGGTTGGGTCAATGGAGTAAAGAACGGAGGAAAACCGGTTCTGCTGAGCAGTCATGTACAATACGTTGTTGCACAGGTCGTAGTCCATGCCGAGCGGGTCGTAGCTGCTCCCCAGTAGTCCTATGTATTGTACTTCACAGGTAGAAGCATTGATCCGTATCAATGCATGTAACTCTGGATCAACGGAATAAAGTTGCCCTTGGGAATCGGCAGCCAGTTCTAAGGCCCAGGAAACTGGTATTTCGCAAATTGGGGTGGTGGCGGCATTGCTTATGTCTATTGTATACAATGTAGTATTCACTATAGCATTCAGCGTTGAATTGAGGTTGTTGCATGTAAAGGACACAAACATTTGATGATGGACAGGGGACCATGTCATCCCCCCAACTCTGCAGGAAGGTGCAGGAAAGTTGGTTGATCCAACAAGTGTGCTCTCACATGTATCGGTTGAAAGTTGATACAGATTGTTGCCAAGATCAAAAGCATACATGGCAGATGGGTCACCAGCAAAGAATTCTCCAGTATAAAGATGCTGGGCAAGATTATACCTGCACGTTATGGAGAGGTCCACAGTCGACGGGACCGAAAAGTTGAATAGGCCAGTGGGTTCATAGACAGGCTCGTAGCTTATTCCAAAGGCGCGTGCCGTCTGTTTTTCTGTGAAAAGGACCTAAGGAATCAGAAGGGACGGCAATGGCAGTGTGAACTGCAGGATGAGTTACCTTCGTGGACTTCGAGAATAAATGGGTGTATATCACCAGCAAAAAAAAGTGGCATTACGGCAATATAATAAGGAATTCCAGCTTTTGCACTCCAGGAGATCGTTGCATGTTCACAAGTGACATAGTCAGATTGGCACGTGGAAGCAACCCCAGAGCTACTACACTCGGAAAAGATGAGAACAATGCACGAGACCTCACTTCCACAAACACTTGCTGTAATTACTTGGTCCACTGAAGATTCATAGCGGAAGTACATAGCTTTGGCCAAATATTAACAAAAAAAAGTACCTAAAACCTACCCTGAGTTTCAGAATTCTGGTCATTACAACTGTAAGCCGACGCGTCTTGTAATAACAAAGACCCGGAAACTGTGTAAGGCAATTTTGTGATGACATTGGATTCAAGACAGTTGTTGCCCACTGCTGCTTCCACTACCAAACAAAGAGGTAAAAATAGTGTGCAATCAAAGAAAGAAGAAATACAGCTGGTCAATTCCATTTCAAATGAGACAAAGCTGGAATATGATGAGGGTGCTATAGCGATAGTATAGGCAGTGTTGGCGTATGCTGGCCATAGAGCAAGGTGTTGACCACCTTCCTCACAGTCCCCTGGTGTGTAATTAAAGCATCCTTGCCCGACGTCATAGAGGCACTCTTCAATGACAAACAAATTGAATGATATAGTGGCACATAGGTCAGCAACAAGTACTGTATCCTGTGCAGGTGTATAGATAAAATACATCCCTGTCCAAGAAAACTCAATGGAAAAGATCGGTTTGTGGATTACCTTGCTGCTGGGAGACTGTTCCATTGCAATTGATCGTTGAGATTGCTTGTTCAGCGATATTCCCCACAAGTGAGATAGGTATACTTGGGATTGTGACTGCTGATGAACACTGGCTTGCTTCATTGTAGTAAACTAAAAGAAGTATCAGAGAAAGGTGAAAGTGGATTGGGAGATATGACCAGAATACAAACGCAATTCATAGTAGGACCCCACATCCCAAGTATTAGCTGTAACAAAGATTAAGTATGTCGTGCCCTTAATAGCTCTCCAAGTTGTACTGGAGCCTGTAACGCAGTACTCTGTACTTAAATTCAAGACACAGTCTAGTCCAATGCCTTCACTACAGGTGGACATCACAGGAAGCACTCCAGGCTCTATATTTGTATTATCACTGCATGTTGTAGCGTGCAGGAGGCCATCCTCTCTTGCCAGATATGCATACCATACCCCTTTCCTCTTTGTTTATTTCAAAACGCAAGGTAATCCATACCTCTCACAGTTACTGAATAACTACACGAATATTGTGATAGTGTGTTATACGTGTCACTTCCACTTTGTATAAAGGGTAAGGTATCAATGTAAATAGGGGTAAGACAGGAGTTGCCTTCATCATTGCCAGCTGCTTTGGGTAAGGAGGAAGTAAGGAAACTTAGGGCAAAACTAACCGTCATATACAGTAAGATTAAATCTTCCTACAGTATTTTGAACACCCGTTACAAATAAGTAATATGTTACTCCTCCGTGTGCTGTCCACTTTATTTGAGACATCATATCATTGCATTCGTTGTCCCCAATGTCAAGGCAACCATTCGCCACAGGAGGTGAATCAGCAGTGCAGTTGGTAAAGAGGTAAATCATTGTATTGAATGTTGTTGCTTCTGCGCATGTCATAGCCACAAAGGTGGTTGTATTTGGAGGTGTCACAGAAAACCACACCCCTGTTTTTTTTTTTTTATGTTATCCTTTTTTTCCTCTGTGGTATATATTTTGTAAAAGTGTACAAGACTAAAACCACCTGGCACCTTTCTTTGATTCAAGAGTTGGACAAGCATACAGAGAGAAACCTTCGACGTCAGTGTACAGGGTCACAGTAAAGGGAAAGGATGAAATCACAGTTGAGTCAGAGCACGAAGATGAAATCTCCTCTTTCCGCGTGTCAGAAGAAGACATACAAAAGAATGTCTTACCTTCCCAAACTGAGAGGGTAAAGATATCTCTCTGACCCACAGAAGAGCTTGTTACAAAGAGGTAGTATGTTTCAGATTTTGTTGCACTCCAAATCACTTGAGATGCGCGATCAAGGCAAAAACTTTCGTCATGCGTGATGCAGCCTGATGCTGTGTAATTTCCCGCATTTGATGTGCAGCTATCAAATACGTAAAGTTCCGCATCGTATGATGTCAGGTAGCTGCATGTACTGGCCACGGTAAACGAAGTGTGTGTCGGTGTGTATTTGAACCACATCCCTGTGGGGCGTCATTTGTGTATTTGGTTCTGTGGATAAGACCTCTTCCTGAAGTCAATGAATCACAACTGTACCAGGATGACACTTTTGTCAAAGAAGGGGATCCAAGAAGGACATATGGTAAAGTGGAAATACTGAGGGCACTATTACAGTCGGGGCCAACGGAGGTTTCAGCTTATGACTTAGTTACTATGATAAAAACAAAAAAAATACAGTGAAGAATGGAACCTCGTACAACAGATAAGGTGAAGGTCCCTACAGTAGCTCCATGCTTGTTTGTATCTGAGTTGGAAACAAACAAATAAAGTCTGTTGCTTCCTGGTTTTGAAAGCCACCTATATGCACTGCCCCAGCCTGATGCCCCACATGGTGTTGAGGCAGCAGTAGAACAGTTCAATCCAATTCCATTAACACATGCGCGGAACACATTGATATATGTGTTGAAAGAAGGAACAGGTTCACAAGTCGAGGCCACAATAACAGATGCATTCGGTGTTGCGTCAAAAGCAAACCAGACACCTAACTTTGGTTTCAAAAAAACAAAAAAAAACCAACAAACAAAACAAAAAAAAACCCAAACAAACAAAGCAAAAAAAGCAAACAAACCTCTTTTGATGTGGTCTATTGGACACACATATTCCGACGTTGGAGTTGAGGATGAGGTGACTTGAGTGGTCATGAACGGCAGCACGTCAACCACTATGGGCACGCTGCAGTTTTCCCCTTCAGCATTTGTTCCCCACACATTGCAAACTAATACAACCGCCGCGAGTATCGTCGTCGGCACGCAGCCCACGAGGTGTCGCCCGCCCCACCACCCCATTCCGGTATCGAATTCGTTACAGATCCACTGGAACATGCACATTGGTGTGATCTCGCTCTGGATCTCTGGAGAATCCTTTTTTTTGCTTGTGGTGGTTCCTCGCAACCCACTGCACTCCCAACTATAAATTGTCGATCCCCAAGTACCAGAAGAACTTTCGAAAAAATTTAAAAACAGAAAAAAATGGACACCAAGGTGACGCGCCACAACCTGCGACGTAGCAACGCACTCCTTTTTTTTTTTTTTACCCCTTTGTGTCTTCCAACACGTTAGTTTTTTTTTAGTTTTAACTCGCTCACAGACTGGTGGGCCACCGGTGGCACAGCCAGGACCGGGACCCCAGACGACAACACAACAACAACAACAACAACAACAACAACCACAAACACCCACACAGACACAACAACCGGACCAACAACAACAGCAACAACCAGCACTAGATCCTGAGCAACAGGCTTACTACTACTCAGTACTTACCCACTTTTTTTTTTTTTTTTTTTAGTATTTGTTTGTTTTGTTTGATGTATCGTGGGGTTTTTTTTTTTTTCCCCTCCGCAATTACGCCTTTACTCACTTCTTTTTTTTTTTTTTTTTTTTATTTACGAAGCTTTATCAAATGTACGGGTGCATGCCAACGGACCCTTCGCAGTACAGTGCGTGGGCTCAGCAACAAACTGCTGCAACTGGCGCGGCACCCCCTGCCAATGGAACAAGTGCTATGCAACCTTTTCCTCAGCAAGGCCAGCAACAGGCACCGGGCGCTACACCGCCAGGCTATCCTGGGGGTTATCCATACTATAACTACCAAATGGGCGGATACCAACAAAGACCCATGATGGGGATGGGCGGAATGGGTGCGCCACTACAACCATCAAAGTCTCTATGGGTCGGGAATCTTCCTTCTGACATTACTGAGGATGAGATAAGGGAGGCCTTTTCTGCTTTTGGGTCTGTGGAAAGCATTAAGGTAGGATTCATATCTACCCAAAAAATGCTTTAACTTTTTTTTTTTTTGTATAGCTTCTACAAGCCAAGAACTGTTGCTTTATCAATTTTGAGGATCTGCAGTCATCCATGGCTGCTCATAGTGGGATGACTGGACATATCATGCACGGTCAACAAATCAAAATTGGTTGGGGAAAGGTTGTAATTCAAATGCCAAAACAATTCTAATAGTTCCTAGACAGAGGCTGTTGAAGATCACGGACCTCCACCTTGCCGTAACTTATGGATAGGAAACATCCATCCAGATACGACGGAACAAGATATTTCTGAGGCGTTTCAGCAATACGGGGCAATTGAAAGGATAAGGGTCATCCCTCATAAAGGATGTGCCTTCGTCAATTTCCAAACATTGGAGGCGTGTGTGGCAGCCAAAAAGAATATGCAGGGCAAACAATTGCTTGGGCAACCAATGAAGCTCAACTTCGGAAAGGTAAGTTGTACTACCCTGTATGCAACTAACACCCCACAGGATTCGGGCCCTCCAACTGCTCCTGCGTCATCTGCACCGTCTACACCATCTACTTTCTTACGACAAGATGAACCACCACCACCGAGAGCACCTCCCCCAGGTGAGCAGACACATGTAATTTTTGGTTTCCAACTTGCATTTCAGCAGGAGTAGAGGAAAAAAATGTTATTGACAAACTCGCAGAGTATGTTGTAAGAAATGGAACTATGTTTGAACAGATGATGATATCGAAGCAAAAAGACAATCCAAAAATGAGTTTCCTGCAACCCACTGACCCCTTCCATGCTTATTACAAGTGGCGCGTGTATGAAATAACGCAGGGTTTGAGTCCTTTTCCTCTCCCATCCCTTCTCACTATTTTGCAGCTGAAAAGTCCTCAGGCACTCCCATTGTGCGTTGTCTTTCTTTAATGCAGTGGCAAATAACTATTCCAAACAAAGATGTAAATCACGGATTTCCCATTTATGCACTAATAGGGACCGCCCCTCAGTGAACAAGACGTGTCTGAGCTCAAAGGAATACTCACTCAACTACAAGCCACAAAGGAATCAATCAAAGTACCTTTCCACTTCGTCAAACATAGAAAAACTGACAGCTCTTCAAAGGCTGCTAAAGACTGGATCACAAATCATTGCAAACAACTGATTGGTGTTGGACAAATCCTCAAGAGTACCGTTGAGGCAGTTCCAACTTTTGAGAAGAAATTGAACATTGTCTATCTTATCAACGATATTTTGCACCACGGGTATTTCATACACAACCCAGACTATTTTCTCACGTTCCTTCAGATTTCGCCTTCGTAACGGAGAAGCAACAGACGAATACAATACCGGTTTACGGACAATTCTCCCCTCTGTAATGAGTGCCTCCTTCTCCAGTGGGCAACCCCAAGACCAAGAAAAGATTTTGAAGGTGCTACAAATATGGTCCGATAAAGGGATCTATGAAAAAGATTTCATGGATAAACTGAGGAACTACACTATAGGACATTCCATAGAAGTGGTTAGCATCTCGTTTTACTGTTTGTTTTTAACGCCCTCTTTAGCAAAGACAACCAAATGAACCACAGGGAACCGCACAGTTTGGGAGTTCTAATCCCCACATGTATTCGGAGTCATCAGGGACTTCAATAGGCGGCTCACTACCTGGTGCTGCCAGCACAGACAGTAACCAGCCTGAGACAAATCGAAATGCACAACTGGTAAACCGTATGGAAACATTTTATCAGGAAGCAATGGGAGGCTCCACAAAGGGTGGTCCTCCTGACATGACAGGAGAACAAAGTGGGTGGGGAGGAAGGGGGCGAGGCAGATTTGGTGGTGGTGGAAGTGGGTGGGATAGGGACCCAAACAACAGCGGGAGCGGAAGAGGGAGACCACATGATAGAGACAGAGACAGGGATAGAGACCGCGATCGTGATCGCGACAGGGATAGAGGCAGAGACTGGGGGCGAGGAGATAGAGGAGGCTACAGAGGAGGCAGGGGTGGCCGAGAGTGGGGTAGAGGTGGCAGATGGAACGACTACGGGGGCGCACAGTCCCACCATCACCACCACCATCACCATTCCTCCCACAGACACTCGCATACACACAGAGGCAGACACAGCCACAGCCGTTCCCGCAGCCCCTCCAATAGCAAAAGCCGCAGCCCATCTCGCAGCCGGAGCAGTAGCCAGAGCCGAAGCATGAGTATCAGCGGGAGCCGGAGCCGCAGCCAGAGCAGGAGCCAGAGCAATAGCAAGAGCAGGAGCCCCAACCGAGATACCACAGCCACAGCCACCAACCCACAAGCAACGTTGGTTCCCAATCAAATCCCACAACAACCACCTCCCCCACCACAACAAATAATACCACAGCAAGTGCCCCCACCACCTCCACCAACAAACAATACAACAGTAGCCCCTCCAATGCCACCTACCCAGAAGCAGAATTAAACAAACTCCATCATTTCCATTCTATTCTAAACGAAACATTATTTTCCCGGTCGTTCTGTCAACCGCAGCAGCCCGCAACCAAGCAGAAAAAAATCAAAAAAAACAAAAAAACCCACATGGCATCCAGTGTTGCGGATGAGAGTGTAAAACCGCCTCGTAAGAAGTGTCGAGTGGTAAAACACAACGGATCAGACTCGGAGAGCGACAACAAAGCAAGCCCGACATTGGCAGCAACCACAGGCACTACAACGGCGACATCCTCGCCACGTGCAACTACGAGCGGTAGTGATACGGACACGTGTGCTACAGCCAAGCCTAAGAAAAAGACTAGCACAGGCAGGGCAACAAGGGGAAGCGGGAGAGCAAAAAGTGGTGGCAAGAAGAAGAAGAATGACGAAAAAGAGGAGGTTGACGCAGCGGGAGAAGTGAAAGAAGAGGCCAAGAAGAAAAATACCAAGGGGAGGCGTAGCTCACGGCGGAAGGACAAAGATGAAGATGGCAATGTGAGTAAGGAAGATGACCAGGGTACTGAGAAGAAAGGAAAGAAGGAAACGGCAGAGAAGACTCCGGCAAAAGCTGCCAAGGAGAAAACGACAGGGAAGCGGTCAAGGACAAAGACACCAAAGGGGAGTGCCACCAGGAAAAAAAAAGACAACACAGGCCATGTGGAAGAGGCACCCCTCATTCATGAAGAAACAACAGTGGCAATCACCACTATTACAAATACGGAGAAACTTTACTGCAATGACCAGTGTGTAAATGTAGAACTGATCAAAGAAAATAAAGAAGTGGTACAGACTGAGGCAGCACCTTGCAGCCCAAAACCAACGACGCCCATTGCTCCCCTTGATTCACCTATCTCACCTTGCCCGTCTACTCCACCATCCTTACAGACAGTATCCCTGGACCAAAGGGAATCTCATTCACTGAGTGATCTCACACATGTCACCTCGACTGTTGTCAGCACGTCTACACTTGTTACTGTTTCAGGTACCTCGGTAACACCCGAAAAAATCTTAGATCCTCCATTATGTGTGGGTGCACCACTGACAGTGAACCCAAAACCGCCGATCAAACTCCCGTACTATGGCAGGTATGATCTGGCTGATCATTATTTGCATTCCTTAGTGATGTAAGGAAACCGAAGGCTAGTGATACTATGTTGATGCGATGCCACAATAGGAGCACTTTCAAGAGCGGTGCTGAGACTCCTATGTGGAGCATTTCTACCGCTGCCCGTGGATTCATCGGCGATAGACCAGAAAACCAGGTTTCCTTTTCTATCACTTCTCAAATCTCAACATTTGATATCAGGATGTCTTTCTTATAGATTTTAGTACAGAAAATCCCCTTTTTGGAGTATTTGATGGGTACAACCCTTTCTTCCATTTTTCATTATAAGTGTTATTAGACATGGGATTCGAGGTGCTGAAGCGTCCGGGGATGTCGCAGAAAGTATAGTTAAACACATTGCCTCAACCCCGTATGGTACCGACACCCGCGCTACTCTTACAGAAGCATTCAAGTGAGCTTGTTTCAATTGCAAGGGGAAAGAACTTTCTCAACTCATAGATATTTAGGGTAGCTCAAGCAGCTCTAGTCAGTAAGGCGTCTAAGTATCCTCTTGAGACTTGTGAATATGGTACCACTGCTGCAGCTGTAATAGTAAATGGGGGTTTTGCAACGTGTGCTTGGGCTGGTGATACACGAGCTGTACTTTGTCACCCGAAACGTCCTCAAACTTCCAGCACAGCTACATTCACACCACTCTCTATTGACCACTCTTTATACAGTGACGATGAACAAAAGCGAATCCAAAAGTTACTAGCCCTCTTTGCGTAATGCCTGTCTAAATAACCAAAGTTGCGGGGGAGTGATAATTGACAAGAATAAAGTTCGAAGAATATTACCAAGCACCATTGACTATTCATATGCTCAAATAGCTGAACACAAAGCAAGTGGCCACCCTCTAACCTTATAAGATAAACCACATGTGATAGCTAAAAGTTAATGGAAAAATAATACGTTTGGGATTAATCAATCATAGTTGGCACTCAATATGAGTAGATCACTCGGTCACATTATTCTAGGCAAGTATGGAGTTATAGCTGTACCTGATGTTGTCTCGATGCAAATAAATGACGGTGATCGACTTGTAGTCGCATCAGATGGGCTGTGGAACCTTTGCACCAACGCTGAGGTAGCGGAATTCGTTCAAAAGAGCTCGACAGCAGATGGAGCATGTCTGGCACTGGTGTGGATAGACAATATAACCGCCACTAATGATACACTTACTTTCATTTAGTGTACTGAGGTTAAAGAACGCTGCAGACAGCGTAAATCGCGTGCTGACAATACAACAGTGGTAGTCGCATTTTTCCACAGCAAGAATGATGACGACAGTGATGATGATGTAATAAAAGTCCAGTTACCTCCAACAGAAGAAAAGCCAAGTTCACGGTTGCGACCAAGGCAAAGTAAAGGGCAAAAATCCCCTACACCACGTTCCCCATCCAAGAAGCATACAAGGAAGAAAAGTTCGAAGAAGACCAGCCAAACTGCAGTCAGTTCTACCACTTCAACTTCGGCACCAACGTCAGTGCCAGTGCCAGTACCAGAACCAGCACCAGCACCAGCACCAGCACCAGCACCAACCCCAACTCCATCATCAACTCAAATTCAGCTCACAACAACTTCTCGAAATGAAATGGACCCACGGCAATCTCGTGCGGAAGTCCCTCCACAGCCCATAAAACCAGCAATTCCCGCACAATCCACAGAAACTGCCCTGCCTGAGACACACCAACCAATTACGGCACTCAAAACACATGAGCCCCTTCCCACCTCCACCCCAACCCCAACGCCAACACCCACATCCACATCCACACCCTCACCCACCCCCAAACCCTTGCAAACCAATGCCATAAGGGAATCACCACCCTCATCGCAAGTACCGGTCCCTGAAGAAGAACAAGAAGAACAAACCCAACACAACCAACAGCAGCCACAACAACCGCAGGAACCATGTCAGCCTTGTGAGGAAGCACACCCCGACAGAGACGAGGATGAGGATGATGAAGAGGTTGTGTTCCGGGATGATGACAGGCCCCTCGATTCACCACCAGTGTCCCCCCTGAGACCTCCCGTTTCTCCATTTTCACCTCTCAGTTCCTAGTGGTACCACTAGCCAGCAAAACAAAACAAAACAAAACAAAACAAAACAAAACAAAAAAAGTCCTCGTCTTACGATGGTGTTCAATAGGAAAGGTTTGGTCTTTTAGAGAAGAAATTTAAACGAGACGCGTCAAAATTCAATTGTTGCAGTTGCGGCATTAAATTTTTTTTTCTTCCTGCGAGATTAAAAAAAACAATAAACTCGCTGTTTTTTTTTCTTTTTTGGCCACCATCGAATCTACACCACCCGCCGTGTGAGGGGTTCCGGAACTACGACAAACAATGCCCTCAAGGAGGTACTCAGTCGAGCCCGAAAACGCGACAAAGAGTGAGTATTTTTTCCGTGTCGGCCGATACCATTTTTTTTCGCCCGACGCGTCCACCTTGGACCGTTTTTCTCTTCCTATTTTGTTTGTTCCATGCGCTCCACCTTGTTGCGATAATCATCTCACTGGCACCAAGGCTGCAAGGCTCGCGGTTCTGATTTACGTGTTCACTTCAAGGTTTTTTCAATCGCACCTCCCCCAGCGCAGTAAATTTAAAATGACAGAACACACGCGAGACTGCATCCGCAATAAAGGGAATGAAGCTCCCACGCGCCAAGGCCTACCTTAGCCACGTTATTGCACACAAGGAAATTGTCCCGTTCCGCCGCTACTGCTATGGCGTCGGACACAAATCTCAATGCAAGGCCTGGGTGCGTTTTCAATAGAACGTCACCATGTGTGTAACATGTTTGCTTGTAGAAATGCAATGCCGGTCGCTGGCCCAGAAAATCTTGCGAGTTTTTACTGGCACTCCTCAAGAATGCACAGGCCAATGCCGAGGCAAAGGGACTTGAGTACGAAGCCCTTCGCATTGCCCACATTCAGGTCCAGAAAGCTCAAAAGCAACGCCGCAGGACATACAGAGCTCACGGCCGCATTAACCGTGTGTTTCTTTTCTCACACCTTCAACTGTTTGCCATTTGAATTCTAACCCTGTTTTTCTCCTTTTCCTTTCTCTTTTCCACAGCCTTCATGTCACAACCCTGCCACATCGAGATCATTTTGACAGAGGATGACCACGTTATTAAGAGCACCACCGAACCAGTGAAGGAAACCAAACCAAAGAAGATTTCCAGGAAGAAGCAGGCACGCGAGAGGGCCGAGAGAAGGGATTGAAGTAAAGAATAGGAAATTTTCTACAACAAAGTTTCTTATGTGTTCTGTTTCAGTTTTTTTTTTTAGCTTCGATTTGTTTCTTAGACTTGTGTCCTTGCTTCTTGAGGATAATAATAAGCACTGATATTCCAAAGGCCACGAAATTGAAGACCATAACGGCTCCTACTATCCCACCAGCGAGCGCTAGTGTCCACAGTTCTTTTGAATCGTAGATAAAGAAGGCGTAGAGTCGCATGGTATTATCAAATTCACCGGGGTAAGAGAGAACTGTAAGGACATGAGTGGGAGGTGATACAAACGAGCTGTTATTGGAGAGGGAATGGAACCTTCTGCGGGGTCACAGTGGCAGTCATATGTTTGTCCAACCTCGAACTGTTCAATATCTTCATTTGCTGTGTCTTCGTCAGTCCACACAGCATGATGAGTAGTCGCCAGAGCAGTTCTGTTCTCGTATCTAAAATAAAAAGAGATGTATGTTGGAAAAAGGAACCCAGGAGAGCATGGAGTTGGCTCTCGTACGTTTCACCATCGATTGTTATATTAACACTCCACTGAGCACGAAAATTTCCTAGGCCGTCACCAAAGTAAGTATCCTCCAAAACGTCTGTTTTTTTTTTTTTTGTTTTGTTTTTTTTTGTTTGTTTTGTTAGCTGTTGAAAACCACTCAGCTATTATATTTCTCTACATATATATATATAATATATATATATTTTAAAAAAGAACCGCTGTCCATAATGAAGCAGGAGCCCAAAACTATAGCATTCTTGTTCCTCACGTGCTTTGTGAAGCCCCAGGCGCCCAGGGCAGCGAAGCCACAGGCGAAAGCGCCAAACACCAGCACGAGGGCCAGGGCTCTGAGCCACTTGCGCTTTAGCAGCGACCTCCCGCGAGCAGGGAGCGGGGCATCAGGGACCCCTGACTTGCGGTTGGCCTCCTTGGCTTTCTCCGCTGCCTCCTTCTCGGCGTTGTAGGTGTCGGTGGTCCCGTGTTGCAAGTCGAGTACCTGGATGTCCGCTTTGGTGTCCGTCGCCGCGCCGGTTGCTCCTGACATTGGGATTATGGGTGCGGGTGTTGGGCGGTTGCGAGTGACGACGAGTGAGTTGGGATCTGAACGGCCGTTGCCACGCAATTACTTTAAAGCACCACCACGAACAAAGACTGATCATTAATGATCTCTGAAGTTGCCCAGCTCCTCTATAAGGAGTTCACCAAGTGCTACACCACTGGTCTGAAACCATTCCTTCATCGGGGAAACACTTGGGGCCTCTGGGCTTGATTGATCAGAGAAAAACTGCAAGGCTTCCTCCGGAATGGATGAGATTGTGCGTAGCGTGCAACAGACCACGCGCACGTCCCATAAGTCGTAAATAAATGTCGTTGTGTTGGAGAAGCGTTTAAGGCCGGTGGGTGACTTCTTCTTCTAAACCCACACAGGAGGCACTAAGGGAACAATTGAGGCTGTTGCAAGCACAACCAGCCAGCTATGTACTGACTGAAAGGAATGTAGTTGAACTAGGTGCTTTCTTTCATATACTGATTTTTTTGTTGTTTTTTTTTTACTCACGGTTCAAAAAGTTTTCAAGTGTTCCAAATTGCACATGCTTCCTCAGTTGATTTTCACACTGGATGGAAAGGTACTATGGACACAGAGTTATCCACCTCCTCTTAATAGCACCACAGGAATTCATGACTCCAACAAGGCTTTACCAGGAAATTGAGGACGAATTGAATGCACGTGGCGGTATCGCTTCACAATATGGATGCCTAATCGCCTTACAATTAATTTCCAGGCCGGGCAGACACTCTCTCCTTTGCAGACTTCCTGCACATCAATCAATCCGACTTTGATGAACAATTGCCGGCATTCCTTAAAGCCAAACCAACAATAGTTTTAGTGGGATCTGATCTTATCTCCAAGTGATATTCATGCCTACTAAACCTTTTCTTACACCTCCACCAGACTGTACTTTGACAGAATGTGTGAAGAAGTGAATCAGGATCTGCGAGTTTCTGGAGAAGTAACTATTGATGAGTTATGTAAGAAATTTGAGCTGTCTTCTGACATGTTTACTCAAGTAAGCCAATTGAATTGACAAATAAGTACCCTCAAGTTTTTATTTTAGGTTCTCACTGAAAGATTGGGTACTGTTGTTCATGGAACTTTGGATGGTGGTGTTATCTACACCCAAAGTACCTCTGTGTTGCCCTTTTTCCTCTTTGTCTCACTGTTTTAATGCAAAGCCTTAATTGATAAACATTATGCCATGGCACGGGGTTTATTGAGAGCCGCTACCTATCCCATTGATTTGCGAAGTATAACTCATAAGAGAAAACTGAATGACAGTATCTTCATGTCTGCTGTGGAGGAATTGATAAAAGATCATCAAGCTGATGGGATCGTTGAGTCGGGAGTCTGTGCGTTGCCAACATGTCCTGTTTATTCTCATTCAGCTTTTAGTTACTCCTCATGTGTATTTGAAGGCAAGATCTCAATATGTTAATTCCTTCTTTACTCAGAATGGGTTCGTTGGTAGCATTTTTTTTTTTTTGAATTCCCCATAACAATCCCCAGAATACAAGATGGCTGAGAAATTGGGGGCTGGCAGGTATTTCATTGAGAACTACTTGCCAAAAAACTCAGCTGTATTTTTGTCTACCTGCTGTCTTCGCACATCTTTCGTGGATTGCATTGAAACAGTGCTTATTGATGTGATAACAGATAAAAACTGGATTGACGTGGCCGTATGCACCATTGAGAGTTGTTTCCATAAAGACCAACAACTGAAACACACAAAAAGCAATACCTTCCCTCAGTGGTAACCAAGGCTGATATCAAGCAGCTTCTTGAGAAGTGCCCTACAGTATGTGACAGTGCACAACCAAAGGTCGTTATCTTGGACTCCACTGTTATCAGCTTGGATTTGCTGAAAACCATTATGGCATCTTTCGAAAAAGATCTTTATGTCAAAGCAGCAGCCCATGCAGGAACAGTCAAGGCAAAACCAACTAAACCGAAAAAAAAAGAGGCCCCAACAAAGAAAGGTCGTGGAGCAGACCGTAGAAAGAAAATTGAGGAGGAGGAAGAGTTGGAGGAGGAACCGCCAGGGTTACAAGTTTCTGTGGAGGAAATCACAGAATTTTGCAAAAAATTCATAAAGGATGACCCTGATGGTGAAGTAGCTGAAGCAGTGGCCATTCACCTTAGCGAGTACTCTAGCCATTACATTCCACAATCTAACTCTTTCCCCACAGCCAGGTTGAAGAAATGTATGCCAAGCTCGTTTCAGCCCTCAGTGTTGACAAAAGTGCTCTGCAAAAGGACTTATTTTCCAAGCTTCAGGAGCACTTGTGCAACCTTCTCACGGATTCCACGTTAGGAATAAATGTACTGTCACTCCTGCCAGGTTTTGGTTCTTTGCCACAAAAATTTTTTAAAATCTGTGTTTGCATTAGCTGAAGAGGGAAGCTTTACTGAGAAGCACATACTTCGAACCTGGTGCACAGACATACTCAACATCCTAGTTTATTCCCAGGCAATAGACCAGGGTGTTCCAATTCCCCCGTCAGTTCCGTCAACTGCTCCTCCCACGCTCGTCACTTCCCCGGAATTAGTGTTTCTAGAAAAAGATGCCCCAGCGCCGCATACGGCAACACCACTGCTAACTCCTCAAGAGAGGGGAGCATTGATGAAACAGTTGTCGGAAGATGTAGCGGAAACACTTAACACCTTCCTTGCTCTAATTCAGAAAGGGGTACCTGCTAAAATTCAGATTTGATGAAGTTTAATTCTTTTCCTCTAGAAATTGAGACCATTTTTAGACGCGCTCCCTGATGTATGTGAGACATACCAATTTCATCTTAGGAAGATTGATAAGCGATTGGAGAGGTATGATACCTTAGCTTCTTTTTTTAACACTATTTCCTTAGAGAGAGGGTTTTGTTGTGGCTACATAACCTTGAGAGGTGGCTCAAACAAGAATCTGATTGTCCTACTGCCTTGCATCTTTCCCTTGAATTACTCAATTCACGGAAACACAATGCAATAGTTTTCACACCCCCCAGGTTTAGTGGAATTCAATATGAAAATCAAATTTACACATCACTTTAGGTGCGTACCTTGGCTACTTGGGAACATTGAGCATAGTGTCCCCGCACCAGTTCTTCAACAACTCGAGGAATACCACTCCTATGTAGGCAAGTTCCTCAGAATCCACAACACCGGAGCCGAAGTAGTGCCGACACAAACAACCACCACATCCAAGTCCAGCAAATCAGCACCCACAACACTAGGTGACACAAACACACTAGCGGAGCTCACTACCTCTATGACGGCCAAACTTCCGGCTCTAATTACCGCGACTCTCCAGTGCACAGAACTTCAATCATCCACCCCAATCTCTGCACCACCACTTACCACACCACAATCCACACAGCCCACACCCTCAGCCTCCAAAGACAGGAGCAGGAAGGGAAGAAGATAAATGAGGAATCAAAAAAAAAAAAAAAAAGGGGGTTCAAAAGAAAAGCCTTCATTATCTTTACTCTAGGTAATTATGAAGAGAAACATGGTTCTATGCACAGAACAAAAGGGTCTGTGGGCTCCCCCAAGGCATTCGCTGAAGCAGATTGGTCTGGAGAATGGTCCTGCGAGAATTTGCGGCGTAGTAATTTCGCAGGAGATTTTCTGCACGAGGAGAGTCGCTCTTGTAGTGACTGCTGGTATTGGTCCCATTCCTCAGTGGCAGGTAGGGAGCAGATACCAGATCCAGAATCCGCCGCTTGTGAGGGACCGAGGAACTCTGACGAAAGCCACTTCACAAACACAGCGTCGTAGGCCCTGAGCCTCTGATCGCACACACGAGCCGAGTCCGTGTTTTGGTCCACCCACAAGTCTCGTGCTCGTCGTGACTTTTTCTCCATGTTAGTGCCACAACTCTCCACCCGAGAGTCACAACTACCTTCACAGCAGCAGGATTTCGTTGTAGTGGATGAATGCTCTACCCCGACGGCGTGCACTGGTTCCCCGTGGTTAGCGTCAGTATGTTGTGACTGTGTATTCCAGTTACGAAACGTGGGGTTACAGGACGAGTACTGTTCCGGTGCCCATGTTGATCACAATCTTCGGTTCAAGTCGGCTTGATGATTCTTGGAAATCCAGGATAATCGGAAAAATCGGAGTTGGAAAGTCGACGAATGTGGGCCGTTGGCCACGCGGCAGCGAGTTATTTGGCGGCCACGACGCTCGTTTGGTGCTACAACGCCGCGTGCTCTGCGAAATTGCTGAAAAATCACACCCCAATTGACTTGAGCGCGCGCCTGCTGTTCTGCGTGGTGTTGTGCAGTAACTGGCCTGATTTCGCGCATTATGGGAGCCTGCGTATCCTTACCCATAATGGGCTCGCTGTGCTTTTCGCCCCCGCGATAGGCATCATTCTGCTGAACATGGCATTGGGCCCAATGCGAGTTTGGCTCCTTTCCCCTCCCTCTCAGTTCATCATGACTCACCCATTATTGCAACTCACCTCCGTTTTCTCGTTGGGGTTGGTATGTTTGTTGACGACGACGCTCACTTGCCTGTACACTGACAGAGGCTTCATTTGAACCAACTTGGCGTTGTTGTTGTGAGTAGCTTGTGCCATGGCTTGTGTGACACAGTTTTCGGCACATTTCATTATCTCTACCCCTTTTCTTCCAAGTCACTCTCTGTGTACCTATTCAACACCCCGCATGACAAGGTTTTCGATTCATCTCAAATTCTTTTTCAAAATATATCCTTCGCTGTAATAGTTCTAACCCTGGGTTCGCAGGCAGCGGAAATTGCTCTTGCAATTCCTTTCCTGGTCATTTTCCTTGTGACTGGGCACCGGCAGCGTATTGCACACTTCTTCTGCTGCAGCAAACACAACTCTAAGGGGGCCTCTGGCTCTGCTACCAAAGCAGAGAAGCTTGTTATGTGGCTGTACTGTGTGTTCCTGACACTACAATATGCACTGTTCATACGGACAAACCCAGAGTGCCTCACACTCAACAGCCGGTGGTATGCCTGGCAATTCACTGTGGTGTTCGGCTTGTTTTATGGGGTGATGGCCTCAATTCCCCTTCATGAGGTTTCCTGTATGTTATTTCAAGGGCGTTGATTGTTTATTGCAAAGTTCACCGAGCCATTGGAACAAAGGAATAACTACCTTGCTTTGCCCTTTCCTTTTTTTTTAAGACCGTGACGATGATCGAATTCCCTCACAACTACTCTGTGAATTTGGTTGTTCTTCATCTGGTCTCAGAAAAGTTTACACCACATACAATGATGGAATCCATTGTCACAAAGCCAAGACGCTTATCAAAGGGCAAGTTCCTGACATTAGAACTTTCCTGTAAGAATAATATAAGTCACTCACAGCGAAGAGATGTAGAGGTTATTTCATTTTATTTCATACCAAATAGCAAGGCCAGTCCAGTCCAGTCCATGCTGTCTGCTAACGCAAGCTCTGGTGAGAGTATAATACCTCCCGTGCCTTGTCCCTGGAAATACAGGTCCACACCAAGTCCAAATAGCTTCAAGTATCTAGCTTTAGTTCCCATGATATGCTGTTCACAAAGAACAGCTTAATCGTTGACAGTGTTGACGGACTTGGATTGAGTAGTGAGCCAAACGGACACCGCATGAAGGCGAGCCACAGACAGTACAATAGAAGGGAGCGGCCATGATAGTCTGGAACTGCAGCCATGAACAAACTGTCTTCCATGGAGGCCCTGGACATCACCACTGCTGCTTCGTGTGTCTGGCTGCTGTGAATCCCACGCAACTGGTCGTTGCAACTAAGAAGTGTTTGGCTATCCGGACCACGACAATGCCATCAATCTGGTAACCAAATTGCTTAGATTCAGAAAAGATGTTTTTGTGCTATGATTTCGTCTGCAGCCAGTGTGTTCACTCCGAGCCCTCCATCTACCATTATTTCGTTTGCTGTAAACCAGCACAGTCCCGGTGTTGTTGGTCGGCGAGCAAATGGCACTGCAGCAACCCCACAAGTCGACTTCACAGTTGGTAGGCCTTATGCACTAAAGGAAGGAAACGAACAACGGAAACAAATAAACATTGCTCTTCTTCGCGTAGTAGCCATTTCACTTGTAACACAGAGGACCGATGGGGCAAACTGCATAACGTGAGAGCCAATGTTGGTACTTCCGTTTGGGAAGCAGTGCGGAACGCCGGTATTGAAATCGAAGGTCAGTATTTGAGGTCACATTTATATAGCATAGACACATTTATTTTATTTATTCGTTTACAAATTAACGAACGTTTTACAGGGGCCTGTGAGGGTAGCTTGGCTTGTGGGATGTGAGTGCATTGTCCTTGTTATTCCTATTTTTTTTTAACTGAACTGTTTGGCGTTACATTACATAACACTTCATTCACGTTCTAGGTGCCATGTTCACATTGATAAAGAACACGCTAAGAAATTCCCACCACCAGTACAACAAGAAAAAGATACCTTAATGTTTGCTCCCAATAGATCAGCCACGTAGGGAATAGACCCAAGCCACACCACAATACTCACCAAAAACCAAAACCAGATCTCGTCTTTCTTGTGCCTTACTTATCAACCACGATTCATCCAGCATGCTCGTCAAGATACCTAACTCAAGTTGACCGTATCGAAGATACTAAAGGGGCAAAGTCAAGGAGAGACCACTATTATTCGGCGTAAAATAGGTTTTCTTTTTCGCCTTCGTGCCGGGCAATTCTGCCACCGGTTACAACCAAAGGAAAAAACGAAAGTTAATCTGTTTTTTTTTTTTTTTTTAAAAACTGAAAAAGGCTGATGGACGGCAGCAAGGCCGGATCTTTAACAGCGACAAACGGCAACATAAGACCAACAAACGGATACCAGTCCAACACGTCCCAGCGGTTTACGACTACAACTCCCGACGGCCAGATCTTTCCATCGTCATCGCCGATGTCGCAACAGTCGCAACAACCACAGCAACAGCAACAAGTACCTGGTACTTTGCCTTCGTTCGCTGCAGGAAATAGCGCGATGCCTTGGACCTACCAGAGCGCCAACGCGCCGGGGGACCGGCGGCACGGCGGCCCGTGGCCCCCGGGAAGCCAGCAGCAGTACGGTGGTGGCCGAGGGAGCAGGCAGCCATTCAGGGGACCGCCGCGTGAACCAGGGGGAAGCCGCAGCAGAAGGGAACCCATGGATAGGAGGGACAGGGACCGTGACCGAGCGCGAGACAGAGAGGCCGATAGGAACCGGGATCGCGACAGAGACCGAGAGCGCGAGAGGGAAAGGGACAGAGAAAGGGAACAGAAAAACAAAACCAAGGACAGCCACGACGACTCTAGGATGGCCGATAAGGGAATGCAAGCAACCAACCAGAGCGGCAACAGGCACCGGGAAGATGAAAACACCACTGGTGGACGAGACTGGCGGCCGGAAAGCGATTCTCAGCAAAGGCAGCAAAGACCCAAAGATAGAGACTGGAAAAGAGACTCGGACAGACATAACGAAAGTAACAGGACGAGAGAAAGGGATGGGGATGTAGACACCTCTAATTTTCCAAGAGGTGGTTCTAGCAGGTGGCACTTTGTATCGTGATTATTTCCACCAATCAATATTTTTCTTCTAGGGAGCCCTATTCTTCTGGTGGAAGTTTCCCAAGCAATTATAATTCCAAGCAAGAAAGGCACTTTCCAGAAAATGAACCACACAGTGCCAATTTTCCACCAAGTCAACATTTTCAGCTGTACTCTCAGTCTGGACACAGTCAGCCTAAAACTCCTTTCAATCCAGACATTCACACTTCTATCAATACTTCTACAGAAATACTCTCTGGGCCTCTACAAAGCCAAAGAGCCACGGATGGCATTCCTAGTACTCAGAATGCACCAAGCCAGAGTGAAAGCGGGAACAATATGGCTCTGAGACAGCATACAGATTCTTTGAAACAACCACCTGTGTCTCTAAATTATGTACTGCCCCCTGCTCCTCCTATTGAAGATTTCTCGGAGGGAAATGCAATGGATGAAGATGAGGCTAGGGAAAAGCAATCCTCAGCAATACCAAATTCCTACAATCAAGCGGAAGTGTATGCTACTAAACCCTAAAAATATATATTCGCATGAAAAAAAATCCCAATTGCTTCAGAAGCAAGGGTCTTGTACCCTCTGGAATCCCGAGTACGTTGTGGCCTGGTTTACAAGATTCACATCAACAACAAAGAACTGCGGTTGTGCCAGTGGTGATGGGGTCTTCCTTTCTCCAGGAAGGGAAACAAGCCAACTCAGCCAGTTTGACTTCGACTTCTGGTTCCAAGGCACAGTCGTCTACCACACGTGATGGTTCACTTACTGAGTACTCTTACATTTCCTCTGGTATTTTCGTTCCTGTGTTTGGCGCGCCTGACATAGAAGCAGCAAACTTGGCTTCAACTAACAAGCTTGTAACGACGAGTTCCAACACTTACCCTGCACCAACTGTTGTGAGTGCCGACTTTTATGAACCACAACATATCACCAATATTCAATTAACACAGGCACTGCAATCTGGGCCAATGCAAGGCGTTCAATCACAAGTGTTTTCAAACACTCAAGCTGAAACACAGAAAGTGCTACCTGACTCTCGATATACTCCACATTCCCATGCGCAGTATCCTGTATCTACAATGGGGATGAATATGTCTATACCTCACAGTGATACAACTCTTGGGCCCAGCTCTAACAATGGTAATTACGCAGTCAATCACTTTATGTCCACTCTGGATGAAAGCTTGTACACAAATTATAACTTCACAGCGCTTTTTATACTCCTTACCTTCCCTCATCTATCCTTGCTGTCTGGCAAGCTTGGCTAATAATACTAAATGCTATGAAAGGTGATATGCCATCAAATAAGAACAATGACAAGCCCAGTGATTTAACATGTACACACTCGGAGGTTTCTGACATCAACCCTATTGGTTCGAACCCGAATCTTGGAAACACTTCTGTGAAGGGACAGGACTACCGATTTCCAGAAAATACTGGGGTAGAACAGTCAAACCACAGTCGGAGCTGGGACAACAAAGCTGATTCTTCAAAACCCGGTAACTGGGCTGAGGAGAGGATTCCGTCTCAGGCATCTGCCCATGCTACCCGTTCCGCTCATACACGTGGCACTCATCAGCATCGGACACATTCATATGTGCACTCGCGTTCATCTCGGGCGCATATCAAGCCGCACTGGAGGCATTCAAATACTTCACCTCCAAATGTCACCTCGTGCAGTGTCCACAATATCCAACTAGAGGAGTTTATAAAGTGCTCCAAATGTGCTGTACTAATGTGTCCGTCATGCAATAAAAAGGTTTTTATTCCTGAAAACCAAACATTATCTCAGACATAAAAGATGTGCCCTGCATGTACAAAAGACTATGGGAGCCCCCACCAAGACCTGAAAAGCAAGGAATCTCCACAACACAGAACCGGGCCGCAACATAATAGACCCATACCACCAAGTATTCCCTTTCCCCCAACGCAGACGGTCCAGCCACCATTCCAAGTCTCTACCCCACCAGTTGTTCCTGTTCCACAAGTACCGGCAACTCCAGTACCACATAAAGTTCCTTCTGTCAATGTGCCATCTAGTTCTGAATCTACTAGCAAATCCACCCAAAGCATCTCACATGCAGATACACCACCAAACAGCCCCATGTCACCCCACAGCGCGGAAGCTGGCCGTTCGGCCCACGGGGAATTGGGTTCTGTCCCAGTACATACTACTTCATGTACCACTATCACAAGTAGCAAGGGAGAGGAGTCCATGCTAAGTTCCTCTTCACGACCCGTCAGCAGTCAGAACTTAAGAAAGTCAAGTTTCCCGGAAAGTCAAAATACCTCCGGGGACAAACAGCTAACCACTGCAGGCGCCATTAACACCAATGTAACAAATTCTGGTGCTGATACTGTGAAAATACTTGGAAGGAAGAGTTCAAGCAGAGGTAGGACTAGAAGTAGAACAAGAAGTAGATCCAGAAGCAGAACCAGAGGAAGAAGTGCAAGCAAAAACATCCCCTCTTCCAGTAAGGGGCATAGAAGTAAAAGCAGGACAAGAAGCAGAGGGAGAAGTAGAGAAAGAGGCAAATTGAGTCGGAGAAGCAGAACCAGGAGTAGAAGCAAAAGTAACAATACCCATGGCAACAATGCAACCAAGAACAGGAGCAAAAGCAAAAGCAGTCGAAGTCGAAGTAGGACCAGGAGCAAAAGTAGAAGCAAGAGAGGGACAAATGGAAAGACCCAGGCAGAAAGTGGCAAAGTATCCAAGTTACCGCCTGACGTACCTGTAACAGGTGATGCTATCACAATTTCTTCAGACAATTCCATTCGTGGGTCCAAACCTGGGAGGAGGGAGCCAAACACTGTCAATGAAGATCTGGAAGACCAAGCTGTTAAATTCGGCGAACAGATGTTTGGTACTAAAGTCCTAAGTTCTCCATCCGCTCCATTGCAGACAATGGAGGAAGAGAATGCCTCAATGGTTTCTGTTTATCAACCAAATAGCTCTCCTATCACTGCTACTGCAGAACCTATTTCTCCATCCCCATCACCCTCCCCTCATTCACTCATCCCTCTTCCAGCAACTCTCAATGCAATGCCCCACCCACAGTTAGCAAGTCAACCTCAACTACAATCCCAGTTCCCAGTCAAACTGTCACAAATCCCACCAGTACCTTTGCCAACAGCAACTCCAGTACCGCAGGCCCAGATAAACTCTCAGACTCACATCCACTCGACACAAATACCGTCACAGTGTCCTGCAATGACAGAATTTCAAGCAATATCCATGTCTCCGCCACCAATATATCTGTACTTATATGTATCTCGATCAGTGGATCCGGAGCCACCACATACTGTACGGGCTACACTTGGACAAAGTACTCTCACAGGCTTCCTGCTTGCTTTATCTTTTCTGACTGTTGCCCACAGATCTTGGACTGACACCTCCCCTGAGCGAAAGGTTACACTTCACACCAACTATATCTAGTGCAACAGTCTCGGTGTCTCCCCGAAAGTGCCCCAACGTGACCGAGTTGGGTAACACAACAGTGCTATCAACAACCGGGCTTCCGTCTGTTGTTCCTTCTGCAGTACTGGTGCCAGTTACTCCTAAAGTCGCTCCTGGCATTCCAATTACTTCACCACATATGGATGATGCTTTAAACCACCCTCCCTCTGTCCATCCGTTGCTGCCACCAGCAAACACTAATGGTATCTCAGTACTATGTACAGTAGTTCAATATTTATTTCTATTGGCACAGATGTTCAAGATCCACAGCAGAGTGCTCCAAAAAAAAGGCGCATAGAGACCACTCTATCGGCTGTTAGAAACCCAGTGGAATGCAGTGCTGAGAGTAGCATAGCACTGGGTTCATCATCCAGTAGCTCGGTTGTTGCCACTCAACCACTTCCATCCCTACAAGTTATTCCCCAGGCTATATCTGGTGCTCTGCCACCATGTGCTACCTCTTTCCCCCAGCAGTCAACAACAGTCAATCAGACCGCGAATAGAAAAAGATCACGTTCCAGGGGAAAGGTGAGACCGTCAACTAGAACATCCCGGAGAACCAGAAATAAATACAGCTCAAGCAGAAGTCGGACAAGAAGTCGAAGTAGCAGCTGGCACCACAGCCATAGCAGAAGCAGAAGTAGGAGCAGGAGTAAGAGTTCCCACCATAGAACAAAAGCAAAAAATTACAGCCGTAGTCCAAGTCCACGTTCTGGTAGAGCTACTAATGCTCGACCTGGAAGAATGAACAGAAACGAAAGACGGGGCACACACACCAGCTCAGTGAGGTTGTTCATAATTTAAAGATCCATTCAATCAAACTCACTTCAAATAGTAACTCCCATATGGACACTAAAAATCCAGACCAGTCAACCCGAAACACACAATACGGCCCATTGCCAGGCTTCCAATTTAGTCAGATACCACCTCAAAATCAGCCTAGAGCGATCCCCTCACAACCCCCACAGTTTCCAGGTAATTTTTCGGGGCAGCAACCACTTCCAGCTCCACAAGTATATTCCCTACACCCAGCACCTCAACAGGCACAACTGATGCCTGCAACTCAACCACAGTCTCAACAATTGCAGGCATACCCGCAAGCGCAACAAATGCTCCTGTCACAACCCCAACTGCCGGCACAGCCACACCAGCAACCACAACCGCAACCTCCGTCACATCTGCAGCCCCAATTGTCACTGCTGTCGCAACAAAATACACAATCTCAAGCACTGACACTAACCCCATCACTTCGATCGCAACCACAACCACAACCGCTACAGCAGCAGCAACCGCAAAATCAACCGCTGTCACTACCACATTCAACACTACCGCCTCAGCCTCCAACACAAACACCAGCACAGCCACAACAAGCACAACCTCAAACTCAACCGCAATCACAACCACCACCACAACTACAGCCGCAGCCACAACCGCAACTGAAACAAGAACTGCAAGTGCAACAAGAACACGAGCAAAAACAAAAGCAACAGAAAGACCAGCAACAACTTACAGTACAGCATACCCCCCAAACAGATCAGGTGCAAGCCCAAACCCAACCAAAATCGACAGTGTTCTCCCCTTTTCAGCTGACCCAGCCGCAAACCCAACCACCAGCAACCCCCACTGCACAGATTTCATCTCAAGTAAACCAAGTACCAGCAGTGTCACCACTTCGAGCACAATCTACCCTAACACAATCCCTTGCGCCCTCAGAAACCAGTGTGAGCCAGCAAGATACACAACCCCAAGTTATTGGCCAAGCGCCAGAGCACACGCCACAGGAAAAGCCAAACCCACACCGTTACATCAGTACTTCCGTCACCAGTCGAAAACCCTCTTCTCCTTTGTATTCATCCTTATCTTGTGATTTCTATACCTTAACTGATCACCTAGAGTTTCCAGTACTCCAGATGGACGACGTGCTGAGCGCAACATAATAATAACAAAGACTACTGAAAACCGGTGTGCTATGCTATGCTTTTGTTATCACCTCCTATTCACGTAATCCCAGTACTTCTCCACTTCTTGATAACGAGCGCTATGACATGCCTGTTGATAGGCGCCGAGCTCCGGTAAGAGTGTCAACACGTTCTTTACATCTTGTAACAGTAATACAGGGAGAATACAGTGACCAGGGAATGCGTTGGAGTGCACAGCAACCATTCAGGCATAACGCAAATCAGTGGCAACAACAACAAACGGTTAACGTCCAACAACCACAAGAATACAACAATGGTTGGGTGTCACACGTTCCCGTACAGCACCAGTCACAGGCCCCACGTAACCAGCAGTGGCACAAACGCACCAAGTCACTGCACAACGCACACAGCGTACAGCAACAAGACCAGGACTACACTGAGGCCCAGTACTTCGTCCCCCACCCGTACAACAGCGAAGTCTACTACGAAGACCAGCAACCCCAACAGCAACAACCACCCAACACCTACAGCTCCAACCACAACAGTCACACCCACAGCAGCAACACCAACAATAATACCGGAGCGGGAGGCCGTAGGCGGTTCACACCCAACCAAGGGCACCCAAGGGGCAACAGGAGGTGAAGCAAATGAACGACGCAAGCCCGGTACCAATCGCTCTTTTGGTTGCTCTGCCTGTACTATCATATCAAAGCGTGGTGGATTTTCTCTCAATGAGAAATAAAAAAATACAAAAATCAAGATACAAACCCAAATTTGTTTTGGGCGGAAAATGGATCGTCAAACGCACTAATTTACGGAACAAACAAGCAGAGAAACGGACTAAAACCGTATTCGCCCACGTTGAACAGTAATCTCCAGAACAAAAAGAAGCGTGGAGCAGACCAGTGCTACGACGAAACAAAAACGGTGTAGAGTAACAACCACAAAGGGTGACCTTTTAGTGAATTTAGCCTTCATGAGGCAATCTCTGTTAATCTTAGGTCAGTTAATTCCTCCCCTCTTGCCATTTCTCAGGGTGCTGACACAAAAAAGTGGTGGCGATATGGTCACTTGGATGCGAGGGCGGTGGGATCATCTACTCTTCGACAGCAGCATCGACTTATGGGACAGAGGAAACCACTATCACGGGGCAGTCACTTTTGCCGCCCAGTGGATGGACTAGCAGGGGTGTTTCAATCAACATGCTGCCGTGCTCAATTCGCTCGTGGAACAACACTGTAATTATTTGCGTGGCTCCGGCGGGCGTAGGTGCCAACTTACCCTTGTTGGTCACTTACAATGGGAATAACTTGGTGGCCCCTCAGTCTAATTTCTCCTACAGACGTAAGATTATGTCTTGGGCTTTTTTTTTTTCTTTTCTTTCTATTCCCTTCCTCTCGCACTATTCTCTTCGTTATGTGTTGTCTCTTCTTTTTCTTCTTATTCAAATTGTACTGATTCAGTTTTAATGGGTTTTTCCTCAGCACCCATCATATGGGAAGCTTCTAGTGCACCCACAAGTGGAGGTTCGGTTTATATCTGGGGATCGAATATCGGCTCTGAGTCAACATCAGTTCTAGTTCTCATAAATGGGAAAGAGTGCACAGGTGCAACCGTGGTTGATTACTCTACTATTACTTGTAAGGCACCAGAGGGCACTGGCCGCGGACTCCCAATTACTGTAGAGGTACCAAAAGCTTCAGTTTATAGCCAAACTACCACCACTTATGCATTTTGGTATGAAGGTGAGCAGAAATGCAAAGCCTTTTAATGCTTCTTACATTGCACAACATAGCACCAACTCTGGAATACACTAGTTCTGCACCAACACATGGATATTCACCTATTGTTATTTATGGGACCAATTTTGGTTCTGGTGCCGACGGTCTTGTTGTAACAATTCAAGGTCAACTGTGCACCTCACCTATTGCTTACCACACCAAAATAACATGCTATCCACCTCCTGGTGCTGGTCGCTGCTTAACTTTGTCTATTGATGTAAATGGACAGGGCTGCTCCCGTGCATGCTTCTTCTATTATGATGGTATGTAGACACAGATCCAAAAAAGCAAGTAACATGCAACAGCACCATTGATTTGGTCCAATGATCCTCCACCTACCAGTGGTGGGCCCACTACCATTTATGGGCAAAACTTAGGCACCACCAATACTTCTGTACAAGTGTATATGGGGGATTACTTCTGTGAGAGTCCTGTGGTAAACAGAAATGGGACAGAAATTCGGTGCATTGCCCCACCAGGCACTGGTAGACTTGGCTGGGTTTTTGTAATGGTGCCAAGCGATGAGAACTATATCCAATACGCATCAAACTGGATTTTTACTTATCAAGGTACACAAATTGCAAGATTTTCTTGTGTTCATTTTATGGTTTCTTAGCACCTACCATTGACAATATCACCTCTGCTGATACTGATGGGAAAGAAAGTTTCCGGATTTATGGAACCAACTTTGGGGCAAAAGGGAGCTATGTGGACGTTGCAATATCTGGCCAATGGTGCAGACTTGCATCTGTGATAGTTGACGACACAGTCATAGAAGCTTGGCCACCAGCAGGTTGTGGATCGGACTTGTGGTTATACGTCAATATTCCCTCCACTATTGAGGGATACAGCCAAGGCATCAGTCATTTTTTTGATTACAATCGTATTTCTTCTATCCATCCAAACTTTTTACCAAGAAAAACCTCCAGCACCATCGATTTCTGCTGTAACTGAAGCTTCAACAAATGGTCATGAAATAACCAACATCACTGGGAAAAATTTATGTGCATCATCCAGACTTGTCTCTGTAACAATTGGAGGTCATTCTTGTGTAGATGTTGTAGCTGTGAGCCATTATCTGGTTCGATGTTATCCTTTCCCTGGTGTAAGTGGACCTCATGAGCTTATTTTAAGTGCGAGTGGCCAACTTGGTTACGCCAATTTTTCCTTTCAAGGTATCCCTTCTTGTTTTTCCTTCCTTAGCCAATATAATATAAAAAGCCCCTGCAATTATCTCCGCAGTTGGTTACCAGGGGTCAAGTTACACAGGGATTATTAATGGTGTAAATTTTGGCCCAGAGGATACTATTGCCAAGGTAAAAGTGGGTGGTCTAGACTGCATCAATGCCACAGTTACAATTGCTCATACTCAAATAATGTGTTTCCTGCCACCTGGTGAGGGTGATCATGTTACAGTAGAAGTTTTCGTCTCTGATGGGGTGCATGGATCTACCACCTCAGCCGATGTTTTTGAATATAATGGTCCCTTTCCCCTTTCCTTTCTGAAACTCAAACCCAAACAAGGGATGGCAATAATTTCAGCCTCAACTGTTGACGCAACACTTTATCAATCTACCTCTGTTTTGGGAACAAATTTCAATTTCATTGGGGCAATATCTGTGGTCATTGATGGATACATTGCCTGTAATAATGCAACACTTGTGAACTCAACAGTTGTAACATGCACTCCAAGCATTGGTTATGGCAAGAACCTTCCCATTTGTATAACAATTGGATCTCATCTAGCTTGTGCTTCTGTTTTTTCCTATGCATGTAAGCTCATTTTTTTCCAAAGTTAAACCCCTAATTGCCTTGGAGCACCCAAGATATATGGTGTTGTTGGATGCAACACAACTGGAGGTTGTAACTTCGTACTTCTCTGTTGCTAACTTGTTTTAGGCAAGATAAACATAACTGGGAAAAACTTTGGCCCCAGTGCCAAAGTTCTTGTAAATGGAATTGAGTGTAACGAGACTAGAGTAGAGGCCAGTACTTTCATTACTTGTGTTGCCCCACCTGGTTCAGGCAGAGTTCCTCTTGTGGTTATCACACCTATTTCGGACTTTCATTCGCAATCTGTGGCATCGTACATGTGCTACAACAGTACTCCTCTTACTTCATTTTCTCACTAATGAAATTCAACAGAACCTATCCTCCTAGAAGCTACTAGTGTAGCTACAGACGGCAGAGAGGCAACTTTTATTACAGGTTCCAATTTTGGTGTCAATGGAACTGTGGATGTCACAATAAGTGGCGTTGCCTGCAAAGAAGCGAAGATTACCGTTCCTCACACGCAAATCTCTTGTATCCCACCTCCTGGTGTTGGGACTTGGAAGCTTCTCAATGTATCTACATCTTCTATTTGCTCGAGTTCAGCAGCAGCAGCCATCTTCTTCTATTCATGTTATTCCTGATTCCTGGCTTAGTTGCATCACTTATACAAGCAAATAGGCCCAGTAATAATATCTGCCACTAACTACGGAGACTTTATTGTCATCACTGGGCTTAATTTTGGCCCCTTTGGCACAGATGTAACAATCACAATTTACAAAGGATTATGCTTCAACGGGACCATAGAAACACCACATACCAGAGTGAGGTGCATCCCGGACACTGTCCCTGAAGATAGAACATCTCTTACTGTAAGGGTAGCTGATCCTATAACATTAAATTTTTGTGAAGTCTCAAAAGTTGTTATTTTCCAAGGTTAGTGAGGGTTTATTTGTTGTCACTCTTTTATACCCTTTCAGGGCCCCTCATACAGAGCACTTCAACGCCACCGACAGACTGCAACAACAGCTGGCTTGTTATTAATGGGGAAAACTTTGGACCAAACACTACTCAAGTAGAAGTGTACATAGCAGAATATTCTTGCATGGATGCTTCCATTCTCGAACCCTACAAACGAATCAAGTGCAGGCCACCATGTGGTGCTGGTTCTGAACTACCTCTTGAAGTCCGTATAAATGCTGATGGTTCCCACACCTATTCCGTGCGTGCCAATTTCAGCTATGACAGTATGCAGGCTCATTTTCTAATTGTACTAAGTTTTTCTAGGTCCGACTGTATTTGATGCAACACCTGTTCCGACTTCTGGTGGCTGGACAATAATTACTGGAGAAAATTTTGGTCCGATTAATTCCACCGTTTCCGTGTGGATTGGTGGAAGAACGTGCTTAAATGCCGAAGTAGTTGTAAATCATACTCATATCCGTTGCCTTGTCCCAGCTGGAACAGGAGCTAATAGTACCGTTTTCGTCACAGCGTTAAGCTTCAACACTGGGAGACCCACTACTGGGAAAAATACCTCTGTTTTTTCTTATCTAGGTAGTCGCTAGCAACGCAATGGTCTTACTCACATAGGATAGCACCACAGATTACTTCTGCAACTTCTGTCAACACAGATAACACGCACGCTGTAAGTACAATAAGTGGAAGCAATTTTGGACCTATTGGAACTGAGGTGAGGGTAAAAATTGCAGATCAGCCTTGTACAAATGCAATTGTTCTTAATCATACTACTATTACCTGTGTTCCCCCACCAGGGGTGGGTGTCTCCCTTCCAGTCCAAGTTATCATTATAAGTACCACTGGGGGTGATTCCTCTTTCAATTCCAGCAATGTTTTTTCCTATAACAGTAGATCCCTCAAGCACATATTTCCTCACTTATACCATGCCCAGTTCCCACCCTGAGCCAGGCAACATCAATAAATACATATGATCTCGCTGCGACTATCATTACAGGCACTAATTTTGGGCCAGCCTCCCTCAGCCATGTAGAAGTATGGGTGGGTTCCCAAATTTGTGCCGCTGCAAGTATTATACAAGACCACACCAAGATAGCTTGCTACCCCCCAGCTGGAACGGGGAAACAAATCAACGTTACTCTTAGCATATCACGAGTCGGAAGTGGCAAGCCTGTCACTGTCAACAAAGCAATTTTTTCCTACACTGGTAAAAATTTGTCAAGGGATTACAGGATCATCTAATACCATTTAAGCACCCCAAATTATGCTTGTTACTAGTACAACCACAGCTGTTTCTGGGAACATTACAATTTATGGGACCAACTTTGGACCTTCAGCAGCAAATGGGGGAGTATATGTCGAGATAAAAGGATCAGAATGCACATCACCTGTCATGAAAGTCCCCCACTTTCAAATTGAATGCACACCTCCCCCGGGTGCTGGTGGTAATCTCCCTGTGATTGTTTATGTGCCAGGAAAGTCCGTCACCAACCCTGTCCCGCAGTTGGCCTATGGCTCTTTCTCCTATTCAGGTTCTCCCCTCATATGTTTGACAAGCAATAACGCAGCACAGCACCAGAAATTTTTCTTGTTACTGAGGCTGCGACCAGTGGTGAAGAGTCCATATCTATTACAGTTTCACTCCCTTTACCTATATATCTTATGGCTTATCTATCTTAGGGAGCAAACTTCGGCCCAAATGGCACGGATGCTACTGTTACTATTGACGGGGTTATCTGCTCCGACGTGAAAGTGAAAAATCATACAATTATTGAGTGCCTCCCTCCACCAGGTTATGGTCAAGGGCACCGTTTGGTTGTGCATATTCCAGCTGATGAAAGCTTCTCTCAATCTGCTCAGTATCTAAACTTTATTTACCAAGGTTCTCTTGTCAGTGTGCCATTTTTTCAGCTGACTTGAATACAGCTCCCCAAGTTTTTACAGCCACACCTTCAAATACAGAAGGAGGATACATCACAACCATCAAAGGAAAAAATTTTGGTGATAGCACCCAAGTTAATATCTCTGTAACCATCAGCTTATGTAATGTGCCTATGGCCTGCACAAATGCCACAACTACAATACCTCATAAAGAAATAACCTGTTTCTCCCCCCCGGGGACTGGGACTTCAAACCTTGTAAGTGTATGGGTTCCAGCAGGAACTTCCCAAGTTGGATCTAGCTTTGTGTTTGACTATAATCGTAAGTATTCTTCTCATTTCTTTTCTCATTTTAAACTCTATAGCCCCGGAGATAACGGATGTCCCACTGTGTTCCACATCTATCAGTTCAGTATTCCTATCGGTTTTTTCCTTTCCCATAAACCCAACACATGAATTAACTAACCTAAAAAAGGGAAAAAACTTTGGGCCTGGTGCATCCAAAGGTGACTCCTATGCAATTATGTATATTCTCGACAATTCTACCCAACTTATATATGCTGCTGGTTACGTAAATCATACCACCCTGCAAATATACATTCCTGATGGGTCTGGTGCAAATCATACAATTTCTGTACCCTCCACCACACAATCCTTTTATTTGACTAAATACAGGTTAAAGTGAAAGACCAGATGTCAAATATTTTCAATTACAGCTATTACGGTTTGTAACTTTTTACAAAATTTCCAAAGTTAATATCCCCTAGGTCCTGAAGTCTCATCCGCAAGTGCCGTTGATACTTCCGGTAACCAACAGACTGTAATTTCTGGAAAAAACATGGGGCCAGTAGGCACAGAGCTTCAAGTTACAATTAATGGCCAACTGTGCGCAAGGCCATCAGTTACAGAAGCCCACACCACGATTGCCTGTACTCCTCCAGTTGGTGCAGGAGCAAATCTTACACTGAACCTTTCTGTGGGTGGTCAATCTTCCTTCTGGAAATATTTCAGCTATAATAGTGCGTGCCTTACCCCTCCATTCACGACTCACTATGAATAGGCCCAACTGTAAGTTATATAACGTTGGCTCCCACCAGTGGCCTTTCCCCAATACAAATCACTGGGACAAATTTTGGTCCAAATAATACACACTTGAGTGTCACCATTGATGAGGGTAGTGTTCCTTTGACCTGTCAAAATCCACGAGTCATTGAACCCCATACCACAATTTCGTGTTGGCCTCCAGTGGGTGTTGGAGCTCTAAAGACACTTCGTGTCAGTGTATGGGTGGACGGAAGTCAACCTCTTTCTACATTTGGGGTGTTCTCCTATCTTGGTAACTATTTCTATTCTCTTCACTATTCTCAAAGCCACTAGCCCCAGTTATTCACTCTGTTACACAGTCCAGCACGGCTGGCCTGGATCTGATTACAATTGTTGGTGACAACTTTGGTCCCCTTGGTACAAATATTACAGTAACTGTCGGAGAGAACTCATGTGCCAATGCAAGTGTTATTGTCAATCATACACACATAACATGTTTATCCCCTCCTGGAACTGGAAAAGAACTACCAATTTGTGTTTATATCGCTAACCAGATTGGGTGTGGAAGTTTCTCATACTTTGGTATTCTTAAACTATTTACCAAAGTGATAATGTTTCACTTAGGCCCCTCAATAACTGGTGCCACACCCACTCCTACAAGTGGTACATTCGACACAATAATCAATGGAACCAACTTCGGCACAAGCAATGAAATAAGTGTCTATATAAATGGACTTCCTTGTATAAATGTGGCTGTTTCCATCCCGCACCTACAAATTTCATGTACCACACCCCCTGGCAGTGGGAAAAACCTCACCTTAGAGTTGTACATCCCAAGTCGAGCAAGTATTTACTCACAGAAAACCTCATCTGTGTTCTCATACTTCGGTTTCTTCCTCCCTTTTGCTACCCTGTGCTAAATTTCTCACTCAGCTCCAATTGTTGTATCCGCGACTTCAACTCTCACTGACGGGACCACCCCAACAACGATATTTGGGTCAAATTTTGGTCCTAACGGAGGAAGTTTGGCAGTGAGAATTGGCGGGAAGGAATGCTCCAATGCACAGATACTTGATGATAGCAACATAAAATGTTATCCACCACCAGGAGTTGGAAAGAACAATCTGGTTGAAGTCGATATTCCAGCCACATCCAGATATATGCAATCTACCTCTGCTTTGGTTTTCTCGTACTACGGTACTAGTTATTATCCCTTTATGATACTTACTCTTTTCCCCTCCCTTTTGAAGCTCCTACTTTCTCTTCCTCCACTCCAATTGCCACCGATGGAAGTGCAACGCTGTACATTTTTGGGACTGGCTTTGGACCACAGGATACTATTGTTTCAGTAACAATAAATAATGAAACTGAGTGCTCAGGGCCTATCGTTTCCTCCGCACATGGGGTAATTACTTGTACACCCGGGGCAGGAGTTGGAAGGAACAAGTTAATCACAATCTTTGTACCAGCCAAGGGCATGCCGTCTACACAATCTGTGAGTGGCTATTTTTCGTATACTGGTAAGTTTATCACATCTTTGTGCAACTACTTATCCACTTGAATGTAGAACCTACTGTAATATCGTCCACACCAGCCAATACAGATGCTACCTCTTATACAATAATTACGGGCACAAACTTCGGCCCTTCTGGAACTACTGTTGGTGTAACAATATCAGGACAACAATGCACGAATGCAACAGTTGCCGTTCCTCACACACAAATCAAATGTTTACCACCTCCTGGAGTTGGGGCAAATAACACTCTCAAAGTCATCATCCCCAATCCTGATGGACAAGTGGCTTATTCTCAGTTGTTTTCTTATAACGGTCTGGTTCCGTTTTTTTTTTTTTTTTTTTTTTTTTTTAAACGCACTCAAGGCCCAGTTATCCACAGTATTCCAACTCCACCAACGTCGGGGAATCTGACAATAATATCGGTATATCTCTAATGAGTGTATAACAAAGCCCAACATTTATTTTCAGGGGGCAAACTTTGGGCCAGGAGGAATGAATTATGGAATTGGATATAGGATTGACAATGGATCTCTAATCTCAGCCACATGGCTTAGTCAAACACACCTCCTTATCCCATTCCCCGCTTCATCAGGAAGCTTCCACACTCTGCAGGTTGTGGTTCGAGACTTGCAGTCTGCTGTGGTTTCTTTTAGCTATGCTGGTATAGTATTAACTAACTTTTTCCTTTATTGACAACTCCAAGCTCCTAGTATAATTTCCGCAACTCCAGCTACTACTGACGGTCTCACCCAAACTATTATCACTGGCGTCAATTTTGGTCCGCTCGGAACTCCTGTTCTTGTTACAATCGAGTCCCAGGGAGTGCCTGTTGTCTGTTCAAATGCCTCTGTGTCTGTACCACATGTACAGATAACATGCATTCCACCACAAGGAACCGGACAGTCTCATGCTGTAAATCTCGAAGTTCCACTTGGTACTGGAGCACAATTTTGTTCTGCAAATGTGTTCTCCTATTCAGGTTTTGATCTTTTTTTATGCAAAAAAACAAAAAAAACAAAAAGAAACACTCTCTAATATCTTTCCTGTTTGTTTACATAACAGCTCCAGTAGTGTTATCAGCATCATCAGTTTCCCATTCTGGTGGAGAGACAACTATAAGAGGTACAATTACCCTCTTTGTATCTGTTTTAACGTTCAAAGGTGCAAACTTTGGGCAAAACCCTTCTCTTGTCTCCGTCACAATAAACAAGAAAACCTGCAAATCGCCCACCATTAAAACAGCTCATACTATATTAACATGCCAAGCCCCAGCTGGAAGTGGGTCTTCTCTTGACGTTGTTGTCCTTGTTGATGGCCTGTACTCTGAGGAGTACCCTGTCTTTGATTATATACAATCTGGGCTCTCAAAGGGTGGGATTGCTGGAATCTCTGTGGCTAGTATATGTGGAGCTGCTGCTCTCTGTGCCGCCGCTGCCGCTTTTCTTGTTTTCAAGTTTTTCACTTTCCTCCACGCTCTTAATGTTAATATTGTAAAGGCGCAAGAAGGCGGATGCAGAATCCGAAGTATCCATGAATTCGTTGCTGCCGGACAACGGGGCATCTGTTGCGTTTGAAGATACCTTCAATATTCCAGACTCAAGGTTGGCTAATATTGAGCCATTGTTTAACACTATACAGGAATGTGATTCTGAGTGATTTCATTCTTGCGGTGTGAAATCTCATTTTCAAATTAGGGTAACGTCTTTCAGACTTCTGTGTCAACATTGACTTTTGGCCTGGAATCGCGTCAAGCGGAAGTTGACCAAGTGCTGGAAGAAACCTTGACACTTCACAATGCGACAAAGAAGACAGTTTCATTCAAGTTCTTTGCACCACGATCATACAAGTACAAGATTGCTTTTGAGCCAGAAGCTGGGGTGATAGATGCGGTTCGTTTTAATACTTGGTACTGTCTCCTGGATCCTTCTTACTTCATGTAGTCTTATGAGCAAGAGATTACTATAAAGGCTATCATACTGTGTACAACAAGAGTTACTTCCCACGTTACTTTAGCTGCCAACTCAGGTTATTCCCAAATTTGATTGGAATTGATACTGAAATGTCTACAGGGCATGATTTTGCGAAGGGAGATGTGCAGCACTCCAAAATTGACTTCCACATTGAATCGGCTCTTTCTGGTAAGCTAGACCCTGAGGAGATTTCTTTGTCACGTCCTGCTATTGGTAATGCACTGGTAACTACCCCTTTGTGACTGAAAGCATATAGGTGAAGGGTCTTATGGTTTTGTATATAAAGGTACAAGATTGCTGAATTGCAAGATCTAACAGTACTTTAGGTGATTGGCGAGGCCAACTTGTTGCAGTGAAGGTATCAACAACGTTTTCTTGTATCTCCATTGTGACATCAAAATAGATTTTAAAGTGCCAGGAATCAACAACCACTGCTATTCGAGAAGATTTCTTAAAAGAGGTTTGCTTGTTTGCCAAGTGGGTGCCAATTTAATGTTGTGAAGGTGAAAATTATGGAGTCATTCCGCTGTCCACAGGTATTTTGGGGTAAGCCATCTTTAGTATAACCAACCAAACAAAACAGATTGTCAATTTTGTTGGCGCTGTGTATGTCCCGTCAAAGCTTGCTATTGTTACAGTTTGTTACACTAATTGCAATGCTCAAGTAATTACTGACAAACAAGGAATTTATGCCATTTGGCAGTCTCGCTACTCTACTACGCACACAAAGGCTTACAGCTGTTCAAAAAATCAAAATGATGCAAGACGCAGCACGTGGGATGAATTTTTTGCATAAGGTGTGCAATTGCAATTGGGTTTTGTAACCTTCCTCACCCTCCCTCAGAGTGGCATACTTCACAGGTATCAGTTAGCCTCTGGTTTCACTAATACGACAAAGAGATTTAAAACTTGACAATGTTCTGGTTTCCTCTTTGGACCCTGCCTGCGCAGTGTGTGCTAAAATATCTGACTTTGGCACTACCCGAACAGTGCAAGCAGAGAAAGATGCACTCCAAATGACTCAGGGGATAGGGTACCACTCAAGTGATTCATTTTGAATGACTTATTTGAACAGAACTCCCGCGTATATGAGCCCAGAAATTTTGAGAAACAGTGACTACAGCTCTTCATCAGATGTGTATAGGTGAGTTCACTTTGTATACACACTTTCTCACTGAGAACAAAGCTTTGGCGTTCTTCTTTATGCTGTCTTCACGGAGCAAGGTTTCCTCCTCTTACTTTATTTTCTTTTTTTACTGGGAAATAGATCCCTATAGTGGTGCAGAATTCGCCACAGCATGGAGTATGTTTGAATTCATGTAGGACAATTCAATCTGACATTTTTGCAGAATTGGCTGAATTTGTCATATCAGGGAAAAGGATGGTGATTCCTAGTACAGTTCCAAAAGTGGTGTCTGATTTGATGACAACATGCTGGGACCAAGAGCCCTTGGCACGGCCAAGTAATATATATATATTTTATGCTTGACACTCACAGCTCACAGGTTTTGCCGATGTTGTAACAATTTTGGAGCAAATGAAATTATAACGATCTGTTTACATATTTTTTGTTGTTGGCTTTTGAAAGGGGCGGGATGATTCCTTCCTAACCATTGAAGTTACTTCAAACCGTACCGCGTTCAAGAATCGTTTTTCTGAACATCCTCAACTTGAATCTATGGGGGAGTAAGAAGTGTAGGCCAGATTTGGGTCGCACAGTTTGATTTGTTGTCAGGCCACAATGTTGAAGTGTGCCTACACGTAGCTCACGAAGTTTTAGCCCAAAAGCCACAGTCCAAAGAGTAACTGAGTCTACTGGTACATTGATCTTTTCACACAGAAGTTTCTTACCAGAGAGTTAGCGAGTCACAGAGTGCTAAAGAGGAAACCTTCAAATCCGCTACAGAGGCATTTCCACTCATTTTCAGGGTGTGGGCGGTCGTCCCATAGACCAAATTTAGTCTAAGAGGCCTCAATTCGAGCTTTCCGCCACAGCGATGCCGTAAAATTCGTGGTCCTCCCCCGTACCTGTCCAAAGTTCAATAGGAGGCATGCACGACTGTCAGTAAAATATTTCTGCAAACCAGTTCCAAAGGAGTTGCCACGCCTTCAATGTGATATCTTCATATTTGTCAGAAATCCTTTCCTGCAATTGCACATCATTATCGCCAAAGTCACCAGCACCACCTGGGACAACGAGAGTTGAGTTGTCAATTTGGCCTGGAGGATGTGGATTTGTCTGGAACTCCCGCAACCATTTTTTGTTTATGAGGCAGAACACTCCATCTGAATTTCTGATGTCTGCCAGTGACACACTCTCCCTTTGTTTAACAATGGGTGGTAGTCTGTCTAACCAACAAATGAACTGTAAGCAATAGCCAGGTAGAATAGTCAATTGACTATGTACACCAACTCTGGAGTGATGCCCACACATCAAAGCAACATGCCTGTTATTCTCCCTTTCAAATCAACTATGCTTTTAGTGCAAGGCCCCAAGGAAAGAGTAGATTTGTATTAAAAACGGGCCACCCACCATTCATCGAAATTCCTTTGCTCGGTTGTGTCAATGTCACGAGACGAAGGGACACTCTCGAATGATGGGTCTTCCCACGTGCGGTACTGCCAATTCCGCCACAACATGCTGTCCTTATATCGGAGAAACCGTTTGTGCAAATTGTGGGAAGGCGGCGATGAGAGGCCGACGTGGCTGATGAAAAAACACTTCCCGTTTTAAGGTGAAACTTTAAGGCGTGGTCGGTTACAAAGGGAAAAAAAAAGGCAGGACACATGGACGTTACACACATCTTTGCAGAGCAGCAGGCCATAAACGACAACAATGTACTTGGGTTGATGTACATCCCCTTCTTCTTAGATGTTTCTTGTAGAAGTGCTTCCACTGCAACGCGGCCAACCCCAGATGGGCATCACACACAAACGGAATTTACGTGTGTCTAAACTGTGCGGGGCTCCATCGGGCACTGGGGGTGCATATCTCCCACATCAAGTAAGAGACATCCGTCAGCAAATTTGTTGTTGACTGTTCCCCCCAACTTCGTGCCACTAGGTCACTGACACTGGATACATGGAAACCTGCTGAAGTTCAGACAATGCAACATGCCGGGAATGCTGTATTCCGGCGATACCTGATGGATCACGGCGTCATGGACATGTCACCGAACATGTTGTCTTCTGATGTGGCTCGTGGTTGGAGGGAGTACCTTGCCTCCAAAAAGGACTAAGTTTATGATTTAAGATAGCTTGTCTTTGTTCTATGAGTGTTTTGTCAAAAATGTTGTGAACATATCCAAGCACGCAACGGGTTGTGCGGCTGGAGCCTGGTGACTTGCACCAAGCACTATTGTGTGGGTGAGAGTGCGGGCTGTCTTGGTAAAGCCAACAGTTGCGCCATCTATCAACCATGGCTCTTGAACTGCGTTCTTGTAGTCTGCATTTCCTGTTGGTATTGTCAGGCACTAGGTATGCTGAGAAAGGAGCTACCTGCCCAGTCCAGATTGGTAAGAATATTTTCAGAACCAAGCAAGTTACAAACTAAATCGAATTGACCTAATCGATTGTGAAAAACGAAGCTTTTAGACTTGTCACTGCATACCACTGTACACTATTATTGGGTAATAATCCAGTAGGTACGTTAAGGTATCTACTGCTGGTCTTACAACATCCGACTGGAGGTGCATCTGTACAGCCCCATTTCCAAAAGACCAATCCGTAGTGGCATTGAGTGAACTGGGTTGCTTATCATGGATTGCTAGAGAGTGGCAAGGAAGTACCTTTTAATATCGGGAGTATTAAGGTACACAGTCAAGGCGTCAATATTGGGATCAAGTGGATCTCCATTGAAATATCTCACATCGTATTCATCAACATTTCCGGCTTTTGTGATTACACAATTTGTGACCTACCAGAACTATAAGGGTTCAAGAAAGTTCGTGGAAGCACCCACCTCATCAGCTGCAAGAGCTGCGACAACGTATTTTTTGTCCTCATCGGAATCAATGGCAGCCTGATAAGCGGTCTCAAATTTATCTTCAACTGCTTGGCATCTAATTCAAAGTTAACAGCTAGTTCAATAACCTTTCATAGATACTCTGAAACTTCACGAGATCCAAGTAAGCCTAAAGCAACAGCCCATGGAATGAGGTTGCGAGTTTGCATGTATGGATATACCCATCCATCACCAAGTCCCAGTCCGTGGAGATTTACAGTAGCACCCTTCAGATTTTCTTGAAGAATTTTATTTGCAATCGCAGGGATATCTTGTAATGTGAACAGAAACTTTGGAGAAGGTGTTTTGTACATTTTCCAGCATAACTTTCCCCAAAGATAAACAGAGGATTGCTCTTGTAATCCGGGAAAAGAGAAAACCATTGTTGCAAACCGTAATAAAACTCAGAAGCAATCTGGGACTCGGAACGGACGTAACTCGAAGAACTTCCTTTACAAATAAAAAGTGAGTGCAGAGAATGCCATAACAGAATGAAGTAGCACATTAGATACCTACGTAGCCATAACCTGTGCCAGCCGGCTGGTCGAAGTAAATCATATTTGAAGCTGTGTGCCACGATAACGGGTTGACTGTGACGGTGCCATCGGCGGCGCACAGATAAGGCCCGTTTTCCAGGTAAGCGCCAGTCAAGGAACTAACACCTGGGCCACCAGACAACCATATAGTAAGAGGGGCGGTCTTGGGGGTATACGTAGTGCCACCGTACTCCACAAAGTAGTAGTACAGGTGGTTGTTGTTGGTCTCATTGCTTGGAACATAACCACAGTGAAGAACAGGAGCTGGGGCGGCATCGAGTGTTACGCAAAAGGTGACCACCAACAAGCCGAGGAGCACTGGCACCATTTTTCCGCCTCTTATTTTTAGGGTTTGTCTCTTTGTCGCTGTAAGGCATTTGGGTGCCCCACACGAAAGACCTGCACGAAATAAAGAAAAATCGAGTGCCGTTTCTGGCGAAGATTCAGGAAATGACAATATTTAATCAATTGGGGGATTTATGCAATGCTGCAGGGAACTAATGCCACCCACTGACACCTTTCTACTCGACCATCTGCCAGAGGAGTGGCGCAGATTTGTTGTGTTTGGAAATTTCGCGTTTGGCTGCCTGAAATCATTCTTGTGTATTTTTTCGGACCAAGTACATGAAGCGGACATTCCGACGCAAGCAACAGCACTCCGCTGACGATGACAACGTGACGCCGGTACCTCCCGAATCTGCGCCTGGCACACAGACTCCCGTGCTTCCAGATCTGGCGCAGCAACAGCAAGCCCAAGTGCCTTCCAATGTAACCCCTACTCCGTCGGTGCCGACTACAGAGGTGTCAGTTTCCAGTGTTACGAGCACGACGCATGCAACCCACACACATTCCAAGAGAAAGGGTATCTCTCGTGCAGCAATTGCAGTATCGTCTTCATCGCCCCCTAGTGGCGCGGCCACAACGGGTACCACTGCATCCACCACTATTACAACAACAAAGACTCTTCTGAGCTTTGGTGAGGACGAAGAACCCACACCACAGGTACCTTTAGGCAACTATCGTACCGGTTTTCTTATTCTTCCTTCAGTTCCATACAAAACCCATCCAACTTGTAAAGAAAAACCCAAGAAAATTGTCACGGTATTATGTCCTTTCCCCTTATGTCCTTGTGACACTACGCAGGGACACTTCAGCAGCCACTCCTAGCACGGCTACACGAGCATTTGGGAGTGACACAGGTTTGTACCCCATATATCGAGGGTGTAGAATGAGCTCAAAAAATACTTTTTAGGTCAGTACACACCTGACAAACTTGCTGATTTGCGACGGAATAGCACCACCATAAAAGCACCTACACCAGAAGCTGCACACACACTGCAATCTACAATTACGGTACAGACTTCTACATCACCTGGAATCGCATCCACTCCTGGAAGTATACCAGTCACTCTTCACCAACTTCCTGCCTCCACACCAGTTGTTTCCTCGGTCATTCCTTTATCCGAAACGGCCGCCGAACTGACTGGGGAAGATGCTATCTCCTTCATGGACAATGGTATGCGAATTCTCATCTCATTTTTTTTTTAATGAGTGAAGATGGAAATGGAGATGTGCAGCTCACTGAAGAGCAACAACAAGCAGTAAAGGCCAAAAAAATGCACATGATGAACGCCATTCCCAGCAAGTCCCCATCAGCGCAGCCTGACTTCATTCCCCTCGACTCTCGACTTGCCCCCAAAATAGGTCTGGTCTCTGCTGATTAAATTACCATAAGGTTCGACTGTATTTATCGTACCCTTAGGTACACACATGGCCCCTCAGCAGCAGCACTCAAATCGCATCAAGTTCGCAGATCCGGGGAGGGACACGACAAAAGTTGTTTTGGTTGTGATTTCATACAGTTATTTGGTTTTACATGGTTTTACTCTATTTTAACTTTTTTCTCTAGGAGCCATCCTCACTCACTGGGGGGGTTGTGGGGGATGACGATGACGATGAAGTGCAGCTCTGGGTCAATGAACAGATCAAGAAAGGGTGTGTTAACAAAGGGGAACTCGCCAAGTTGAAGGTACGCTCCATTCTTGTGTAATAAATTTCCAAGTTAAAATAATCCCAACAGGAAACTGTGAAGGAGAAGCCGCTAAAACAAGTTCAACCTATCCCGTTTGGTGGCAAGTAACCCCAACAAGTCTTCATGTCTCACCTCTTGTAGCACTTCTCCTGAAACCAATTCCAAAAATCAGTGCTGAAGAGTTTACTGTAAAATTGGAAGCAGAGCTGAAGTTATCTTCCGAAACTTATTCATCCCAGCAGAGCCAGATGAAACAAGTAGACTGTTTATGACATTTCTTCCGTCTCACACGCACAGATAAATACTGAAATCGATGAGTGCAACAAAAATCTTAAGGATATTGCAGAATCTCTCCAAAAAGCAACAACTCAAAGCCACATGTTTATTGGAATAAAGGAGTACTTGAAAAATCTATTGGATTTGTTTGCTGAGAAGGTATGCCAGAGTTGAAACTACATCATTTTTATGCGAATTTGCGAGCAGGCCCCACAAATAGAGAGTCTGGAAGAGCGAGTGATGCAAATTGAAGCCCAGCGATCACTTACACGACTTCAAGCTTCTGAGCTTCAGCTGTCATTAGAACTAAAAGTCGCCCTGGGGGGAGTTGACATAGGTACTCAACACTTATTATTACGTAATTTTACTCCCATTCCACAGAAACTGTGGAGCCAGTAACAAGAACCCGATTCCAAAAGAGAAGCTCAAGGTCCGAGTCTCTTGGGGGAGCTGATTTTTCCGACTCTGAAGATGAATCTGCCTTGAAGAACTATAATAGCACATTTGGTATGGAGCATGAGCCAAAGCTTTTCCTTACCCTCATTCAGATGCCATCAACCAGGAGGCAGATCGACTCTTTGAGGATGTGGAAGACGACTACAGAGCCATTTCTCAGATTAAAGCAGTCTTTGAGGAATGGAAGAAAAATGACCCTTACAGCTATCGTCAGGTTTTTCCAACCCCCAATTATTAAATTACTTACAATACCAGGCCTATGTATCTCTAAGTGTTCCGTCACTTTTCTCGCCTCTTGTCCGATTTGAAATGTTACAGTGGGACCCCCTATTCAATATTTCCTTTGATAACTATGAGTGGTACAAAGTACTACTAGATTATGGCGTTGGTGATGTGCGTCTCTTTAAACTTTGAATGCATAAGCCAATCATCACAGAAAGAAATAAACCCAGACGATATGGATTTGTCTTTAGTTCCAACACTTGTGGAAAAAGTTGTGATCCCAAGGGTGAGGCACACAATATCTCGCTGCTGGGATCCCTATTCGCGAACGCAAAACAAACAAGCTCAGAAGTTAATTGCAGAGTTGTTACCATATGTCGACGCTTCTGCACCCAACTTCAAGGTAGAATCCCTCACTTGACACCCTAACCGCTCCCCAGGAAATTTTTACTGATGTTCTGGTTTCTATGCACGGGGCAGCAGATAGAGCACCCAAACTTCCAAAATCCCCAGCGGAACCAAACACCCCAGCCTACAAGAGTTGCATGCGACTTGTATGGCGGATAACACGGGTATGCTCACTTCTTTCTGCTCTTACACTCACACAGTACGTAATAGCTTATCTGCAATGTTGTGTCATGGCACGAGTTATTGGACACTAGCAGCGTGCAAAGGCTGGCATTTGACAACATTCTCAACATGAAACTCCTCCCACACTTAAAGACCCTCAGCGCACCCAAAGATGCCTTGCTCGTCTGTGAGCACATCGTAAACTCCGTCCCGCCAAGCTGGCTACCTGACCACAAGGTGTTAAGTAATTCGTCACCCACAACGGCCTCGGCACCAGCACCCTCGTTTCTCCTGCTTCTGGCTGATTTTGTGCGCATACACCTGTCTATGGCACTGGCGCCTTCCACGCGTGGCGCGCCCAACACCAACTTGACAAACTTGCTGCAGAAACTTTATGGGTGAGGAAAAAAAAAACCTCTTGCTTTTTTTTTAGTTGTTCTTGTTGAGAGGACTTAACTGCTGGTGGTGGTGTTTGTGTTTGGGTCGGTGGGAGGTGTGCACCTAATTGTGTTTAGTTCCCGGCGATTTGTACAGTTATGTGAATGGGGAACGCACATAGAGTCTGGTTGAGCGACACACGACTCGGGGAGAGGGACGGGAGCGACACCCTGAGTGAGGTACTGGAAAGAAATTAATTAAGGAAAAGTGGGGGTGAAAAAGAAACCTCTCTATCTTGGGGGTAGTAATACTCTCCTGAGGGTGTAATGTAATTACTGGAGGAAAGAGACGAAGTGAAACTTACGAGGGTACATGGCGTACTGGTCGTGGTATGGCTGTGGGGAATGTGTGACTAAGATGGTAAAGGGGGAGAGCCTATGCATACTTTGCCGAAGTTAACTTTGAAAGGCGCACCGCCAAGGGTTTTGCCCTGTAAACCTTGAACGGCATCTGAAGCCTCTTTTTCGGTTTGGTAATTGATGAAGCAGCACCTACAAAGAGGTCACAATACATTGCGGCTAAGCAGACAGGGAAGGAACGTGCTTGTTCTTTGGGAGGCACTTCAATGACACAATTGTCCCAAAATGTTCCGCTAGGCTCCTTATTTCATCTTCTGAAGTTGTTGCCAAGTCTCCTACCCACACAGCCCTACTAGGAGGATTGGGGACAAGAGGTGCACGTGTGTAAAAAGCAGTTGGTGCACCATACCCAGTGGAAGAGGTGGGCTGGGATAGGTTAGATTTTTCATTTGAGTAAAAACAAGCACAACCGGTTGCCTTGGTTTACGGAAATGAACAGATAATACGTGTTCATGGAAATTTAACTCATGGAATTTAGCCTTCGCCTTTTGTGCTTGTTCCACTGAATCCAGTGTAACGAATGCACAAAACCTGCAAGCTTTCAGAAAAGAGGAGGGGGGAAAAAAAGAGCATACTTGTCGGATTTGATAGTAACCGCTACATTTTCACAAAACTCACGGAATAATGCTTTAATATCATCTTCTGAGATGTTGTCACCTATATTCCCCACCCACAATTCCTTGGATGGAACTTCTGGTGTGGACTATGTCACAATGAGCCAAAGGTACAAAGCACACCCCGACATACCACTTTTGGAAGAAACGAGCGTAATGTCAAAGGTTTTGGGCCAGAGTGTTTCACATTCTTTCCGTGCCCTTGTGTGGTTTGTTGTGGTGCCTGATGAGGCTCTGGCCGCTTGCTCCTAAGTTTTGTGTGTTTGTTCTTGCTTTCGGCAAGAGAAGGGAAGTTTGCATCGCCTGTTGGGAGAGGTTCCTCTTCAGCAGCAGAGCTTTTGGTGTTACAGTTGAGAAATTGTTGACAGTAATGTTAAATCTCACCCAGTAGTATGAGAAATGGAAATCTTCTCTATTTGGTTGGATAAATCGGCTGCAGTTTCTGGGGCCTTTCCAATTTCTTGTGTGGGTGGCTGTGGCCGTTGGGTTACATTGCGCGTTTGTTGGCGTATAGTAGGGTGATGTGGTTGAGTAGTTGCTTGGTGAAGCACCTGCCCTTGATGGGTGGTATAAGTTTGTGCGTCTTGTGGCTGTGTAGATTGTTGATCTTGCTGATTATATTTCCTGAACAGTCTGTTTGGATACTGTTGTGCTTGCTGGGAAGGAATAAATAACCTAGAGGTAACGTGAAGAACGGTACATACATTGTACGGATAAGGTAGATATGGCGGTATAAGTGGAACATTATAGGGGTAGAACCCATACGGGGGCCAGCCACCTTGCACCATTGGATACAGACCTCTTTCGGCCCCACTACTGGCACCAGTTTGTGATTGCGCGGGTGCATTAAATCCACCCGAGGATGTACCACTTTGGTCCGCTGAGGAATTGCGTGCTTCAGTCGGGGGTGTTGTTTCCACTTTGGGTGAAATGGGGGATGTGCTCGGCATGGATAACATTGTGGATGGCTTTGGTGTAGGATAGAAGACACCCTTCGAGTAGAAACCCGGAAGGCCAGGTTGAATACGAGGAGGAGGGTAGTACGGCATATTTGGATCTATGTACTGTGGGTAAAACTGTCCCCCATAGGGCTGAATACCAGAGAAACAAACGTGAGACTTGGGTTGAAAAAAATAAAAAAAAAGTCGTTTACTTGTAAGTCTGGCTGCCCGTTGCTGTACATTCACAAAAAGGGATCTGTGTGTTGCACATCAGAAAGAAAGGAAGATCGGTAGATCTCGACGCATTACCACGAGGCACTGCCCTTCGGCTCCGGGCCTTTGTTGTATGTTTTTCTTTTGGTTTACTTTCCCAGATCTTCCAAGAATGATGATTGACACCTTAGGATAGTTGAGGGGCAATTGCATGTCCCAAACGACGGGAAATAGAAAAAAATGCTAATCGACGGTCTAAGAGGCAAAAGAGGAAAAATAAGCAATCGAAGGTGATGCTACGTGCGCTTCTGTTGCGCGAGATTGGGGCGATGCGGCCGGTTTTGTTTCGTCATACGATGTGTGGCAGAGATTCTATGCTTCTAGCTCCAAAGTGCATTCTATTTCGTTTAGTTTGTTTTTTTTTTTTTTTTTTGACCAAAGAAAAAGTCCTACTAAAGACGTTCAAGTACCAACAAGCCTACCAATTCGTTGGCTTGACATTGATCAGGCTGAAGGGCGTTAGTATGCATTTTATTCCCTTTCCGGAAATTTGAACACTTTGCAGTTTACTTGCTGGAGGGACTGATTCTTGTATCAGTGTCATTGATGTTGCATCTTGCAAATCACCCATAGAACCGTTGTTTACAACTGCCAGGTATGGCTCTTCTTGCCACAAGGCCAATATTTACCCTTTATTCATTCATGCAGTGATGAAGGAGCAATGGTGAACATGGTGCAGTGGTTCCCACATGACTCTGGTGCATTTGTCTCAACATCACCTGATGGTGTCATCAAGCTGTGGGATACAAATAGCCAACAGGTAGCATTTCTAAAGCTTTTATTTAAGGCTGATATTCTGCTCTTAGGTGGTATCAAAGTTCCAGCCAGTGTCCCGCATAAACTGTGCATCAATTTCCCCACAGATGTCAACTCACATGCTAATAGCTGGTTTTAACCTTACTCAAACATAATTCTGTAACTCTACTTATAGTTGGTACTGAAACGGCTCACGTACAACTATGTGACCTTCGATCTGGTATGGGGTCGCACACCCTTATGGGTATGTGCCCCTTTTACTTTAGAGAAAGACCATGACCACGTTCTTTTATGTTCACTGTAGGACATTCCAAGGAAGTTAAGTCTGTTTCCTGGCAACCAGCTAATGAGTATATCCTCGCTTCTGGTTCTTTTGATCAAAGTATAAGACTATGGGATATACGGTTTGCTTATGTAATGGTTGTCCTTTTCACACTCTATTAGACGGGCTGGTGCCTATATAATACTTGACCAGAGCAATCACTCAACTGAACGTTTGCACTGTGCTACGCTTAAAAGCCGAAGTTAGTCTCCATCTCAAATGCATTCATTAACATCCTATTAAGGTAGCAAGCCACAACCAATTCGTTCACACAATGGGTGCATCAATTCCTTGCATTTCTCATCTGATGGGCATTACCTGTTTAGCAGTGGTTTGTAACTTCTACCACCATATGTAATGATAGGTATAAGGCACTGACTGCCAGATGCGTGTATGGGACCCTGAAAATGGGAAAAACTGTCTTGTAGAGTCATTTTCCTCCACCCAATCATAACTGAAACACAGGTAAACTTTGGTCGGATAAACAATCCATCACTACTTTCCCTTCAAATTACATCCTCAATCAACAATTATCTGGTGTACCATCCCGAAAAAAATGCTGTGCATGCCTTCAATATCAGTACAGGTGAGAAGTTCGCAAGCTACACTGCCCATTTCGCCCAAGTGAATTGTTGTGTGTACAACCCTTGTCAAGAGGTTTTCCCCCTAAGTGTTGCAACATCTCATTTGAAAAAGGAACTGTACAGTTCTGGTGAGGATCACCAAATAGTGATTTGGAGTCCCCAAAACCATCGTTGCAATCAAGTTAGTAAACTGTGTCATCCTACCCCAGCTAACATCCCACAAAGAAAAGTAAAGTGGATGCAGAAGACACTTGGAGTGATATTAATGAGTGAACTTGTAAAACTAGAACACCTAATTTATTGGTATAATCTCCATTCCCCACTCCTACCATGAGCGAAGGTCTGTCTCTGACTTACCAATAGGCAATGGGGGATTTCTATCAAGCCAAGATGGCCCCTTCCCAATTATTGCCATCCCAGTTGCCAGATCATGCTCTGGCCCATATACACGCACTGCGATTCCCTTTGCCTGCTTCAGCACCAAGGCGGCAAATGCCTGAACCATATTGGCACTAAGGCCCAGGGATTCTTCCAACACTCTGTCACCTCCTTTCTTGCCAGTCATGGTCTCATACATGCGGAAGAGCAGCTGGGCCAATTTACTAAGGCATATGGCTACCTTGGGATCACCTGGGCCTATTGTGGAGTCATAGATGTTGAGTGCCTTGAGCCGCAGTAGAATTCCTTTCTCATATTCACCAGTGTTGTTAAAAACACCCCCCAGCATACTGGAGATAGAACAATTTTAGAAATGTAATTGTAACTTAAGAAATTTGGTTTTGTTGTTGGAGTGTACCTGAGAGTATCTGCAATTTCAGTGGGCCCTTGATGGTTCCTGAGTTTGCTTTGTAATGACTTGTTGTACAATTCTTCCCCAATATCAAATTGATGGTCCTGGCTTATTGGTTAGGACAATTTTCTTACGCAACAGACGGAAAAAGAAAATGTACCCAGATACATAACTGAGCATAGTTATCTGCAACACTAGATTCGAGTGTTGAATGGGTTGGAAACCGCTCGTCAACTAAATGTACTCATTGGTGTGCATTGGGGATTCAAAGAGTACTAACTTGGAATTCTGTCTAGAACGTGAAGTGCTTGTTGATAGTACCACACGGCTTCATCCATTTCATCTCCACTCCTTTGGAATGTATTTCAATAGTTGTTCATGATTATTTGGAGAGGAAAAGCTAGGAAGGAACCTCCGGAAGTACCCACAATTTGAGTACCGTGCGCGTGCATTTAGACACATGCTACAGCTCTGAGCTGCGAGTGAAAGGATATTGGCACATGAATACTGATCCTGAACGGATTTGGCAGCGCCAACCCACACACCAACTTGGGACTTCGACAAGTATTTCGTCACTCTTGCTGGGAAGACTTCATAGAGCATTGAGAGTACTCTTTCAAGAAGTGTGAAGTCAGCCTCACTATTTACTTTCTCAATCAGAGAGGTCATTACGTTGTAACTGTGAGCAGTCAACAGCTAGAAAATAATATATGTGGTAAGTACTTTTGATAACAGATGCCTCTCAGTATTGTGATATTGGTGGTATCATCCAACATCTTTTTGAAAACACGAGGGTTGGAAACCCACTCTTGTGCACGTTGTTCATTTTTGAGCTTACCCAAAAGTTGACCATACTCTGTCATCATTCTTGGATGATCAGGGGCATAAAGCCTTGAAAGAACTGTGGCCAAAGAGTTGTGCACTTCAGTTTTTTCATTGTTGTCATTGTCATTGAGATATCGCTTTGAAACAGCTACTTTTAGTGCTTCACTTTTGATTCTCCTGATCCCGTTTGTACTTGCGGAGTTCATTAAAAAAGGCTCCAACGCTAGTGCAAAGCGGAACCACAGCGCGTGCGTTGTGTTTCCAATGGTCACAATTTCGTCATCTGTTAGGCCACTGTGTGAAGACACAAGATGTACTAATATGACTTTCACTACTCCGGTGGGCACAGTGTAGTCTGCTTCCCACTGCTTGAGGAACAGTTGCATTAATTTCCAAAGGGAATCTTGTGAGAGGCATTCTTCAAGTTGTGCTGAAAGAGTTTCAAAGACACCATAAATCCGGAGGTAATCAAGTACTGTCTGAGTGATGATTATTTACCTCCCAAATTGGGGTCGTACCTTCAAATGCAGGGGATTTCCAGTTCGTGCATTTTTGCATAGGATCTCTAGTTTCTGCTGATCTAGTCGCTTTGAGTGATATGAGAGGTAGTTTGAAGCAAAAGACTGCTTTTGCGGTTCTGTGAATAAAGCCATGGTGTGCAACACAGTAGTTTTGTTGGTTTTCCGAGGTGTGTAATGTATACACCCCGGTGCCGCGACGGAAAAAACAACGGCGTTAGGAAGATTTTCAGGGAAAAGCTCGATGTTGGGGGTATTTAGTTGGTCGGTTGAATCGATGATTACCACAACACTAACTGGGGAAGAGGAAGGGATCTCCCTGAATATAGCGATGATATTATCATGTGTAAGCTGTGTATTCGGAGGAATTGCCATGGTTATCCCGTAACGTTTCTTTATTAGAGTGCAGACGCGCCGCACAACTTCGGAGCCAATGGAACTGCGAAAAGAGGTAGAGCATGAGTGATAAATGACAAATAGATCTCTGTCAGAAAAAGCTTTCTCTGCGTGAACTTTCCAGTTGCACAGTAGTGTGGATTTTCCACTACCTTCAGGGCTATAGATAATGACAGACTTCTCTTCTCTAATACATTCATCAAGAAAGAGAAACTCTTCGTCTCTTGGAGTCCAGTAGCTACATTGGTGGGATTTCACAAAAGCTGCTTGCCTGGCTTCTTCACCACGTTCACTATTCTGGTTTCCTTCAGAGTCAAGCGGGAAATCCTGCTCAATGGCATTTTTCAGAAATTCAATGCATAGATCTCCCAATTCAGTAGGATCGGAATAATTGTATACTGGTAACCCTGAAGAAATTATTCTGGTCTTTAAAGAGTGTAGTCTCTCTTCTGCTTCTGATAAAGGATCAAAGGACTAGACACAGTAGTTTTTGTCATACCAGGGCTTTCTGCTGCATAAATCCTTTGTTCTTCTTCACTCAATTTTGTGACAAACCCAAATTTGTTTCTCAAGAAAAACCCAGCATGTTTGGCTGATGTTACATCATTCAAAGCACCATGAAGAATTTCCAACTCTGTAACTGAACTGTCCAGGGTGTTTTGAATCCAAGGAAATCCACAATCCTCTGCTTGTCTAAACGACTTTGTCAGCGTTGCAGAGTTCTCCCCAGAAGTACATCTATTAAGTGAAGTTCAGTAATCGCAGTTAGCCAAAAAAGCTGCAGCCCACCTAGACCATCCATATCTCTCCCCAAGCATACAAAGAAAGTACGGCTTGCACCTTTCTACCTGAACTGACATCAGTAACGTAAATAGAGGGGGGAGGGATCCACCTGCTCAAGGCATACGCGTATTGTATCCCCGCCAAGTGTTTCCTCTTCAGTGATACCCCACCTCAAGTCAACAAAAGAAATAGAGATATCTTGCCCTTGAAATATACGCTGGAGCTCTGGGAAAACCCTTTTGGCAAGAACATTCCTCTCACTGACAAAATCTCGAAATGTTGACGAACAAAAAACCTAACAGGGAATGAAAACGCCGATTGGGGCTAGTGCATGGGATAGTGCCTTCACAACTCGGGGGGTCGAATCACTGCCCAAGGGTAGGTTCCTATGATGTTCCAGTGCAAGTAAACCAAAGTCATCTATAGATTGTGCAGGAGCTGCAAGGGACAAAGAGCTACTAGAATGTTGAGACCATGACAGAAGCAGTGACTGCAAATCAGGGTCCAAAAAAGAGTATGTCAGTTCTGTAATTGTACTAGTATCCATGGACGTTGCACCAGAAGTGAGTTCAAGACTGAGTTCAGGGTCTAAGTTCTCCAGCTCTGCACAAAATTCTGGTTTTGAACACAAGTACTCCTTGAGTGCAGACTTTTTTTTTTAAGAAAGAAAAGGGCTTGGGCTTTTTCACCAACAAATTAGAAAGGAAAAAAATAAATGCCATAAAACAGCACAAAAGAAAAGAGAAAACAGAAAACGGCGTAGGGAAGAAACCCCAGCAGCAGCAACGAGTTGTATTCTATTCGCAACGAAAGTATCGCTATCCCTAGCCAACAACTTAAACCTCCTACACGCGTCCAATACAGTGTTCCCCATCCTCACGTCCCACCCAACGAAGCCCTGCCACGCCGACTCTCCCCTTCCCCCCTTGCCCTCCTTCCCCGTGCTCGTGCTCGTGCTCGTGCGGGGCGCATCGCTGGGGGGCTTGGTCTCCGCCGTCGCAGCCGCCGCTTCGGGTTCGGTAGGGGCGTCGGCGGCGGCGCCGGGGCGTTGCTGGAGCAGCTCGCTGTTCTTGTGGAGCATCTGGACGGCCTCTTGCACGGCCTCGCGGGATCGGCCCGGCACCAGGTCGATGTTGTCGGCCAGGCACTCGAGGTCGTCCAGAAGCGGCCACATTTCGTCCAGGGTCGTGGGTTCCTTGCGTATCGTCGGGCGTTGCGCCATGTGCCCTTTGAATAGGTGGTTTCTTAGTGACAAAAAACCGTTATTCTGCGAGGTGGATGTCCTCCTTTTCGATCGTCTGGGAAGGAACTTTTTTTTGGAAAAAAATCCCATTTGGTGAGATATCAGGTATTAGCATGACAGGGTGTTTGTTGTTCCTGGGCCCACATATGCTACGAATTTGACCACTCCTTCGACGTCTGCTTCGATGCGTTGTGTTCTGTGTTATGGTGAGTTTGGGGAGTTTGGGGAAAGGAGGTATTACATTCCACTAGGTGATTGAACCAATTTGTAGTAAACCATTGGATGCAGGTGTCCAATGGTGAAATACTTTTTTCCATCCCCAGGCAAGTTTGAAAGTACTACTAGATCAGTGGAATACGAGATAGTCACAGGAAGGCTGCCGGTGCCCATGGTATAGTAGTACGACGTGCGGGAGAGTGGATTTACTGTGATGTTGTTTATTCCTAAATCAATGCCGTAAGCGACCTGTGAAAAGCGTTGTTAAGTCGCGTGTGTTTTGTTGTTTTCATTTACCTCATGTATCAGTTGAACCAGCGTTTCTGGGTATTCATGATAATAGGGGTTGTGTGTTGGCTTCGCTTCACATGTGTACCGCTCATAGAGCCATGTGCTATCAAAGAGATCATTGACCAAAGGCTGCAGCAGTAGTGATTCAAAGGTAGTTGCGTCTTGTACCTGGGTGTTGCAGTGAATGTTTACGCACTGGAGAAGTGATAAAGGATACAGCATAACGAGCATGCGCATCAGCCCACCCAATTCTGCCCATTGTCACAGCTGAATCACCAGTGTTGCCATTGTAGCAGTTCTAAAATGAAGCTTACATGGAAAAGCTGAAAGGAAGTGGGAGTATACTGCAGCGTCATAATACACCTCAGACACATATGTAGCACGTGCATGGGTGCAAGGTCCCGCATCTACACGTTTTAAAATCTTCAGCCAGGTTTCAGTGCTATCCGAAAGATTAAAAGAAAAAGAAAACCTTTGTTGCAAGATCGGAGGATGGGATATTGAATGCAACAGCTAACAAGTTAGAATCGTAATCAACAAAATCCCTTGTGGTACCATCAGGATTCTAGCAGGTTTTAGTTGTGATCCCTCGTAGGGGTGTTACCAGTTGTGTGATATAGTGGTCTCCATCTGGTGAGAGTAGGAGAGAGTTGATTGCAGAAGCCATGTTAGAGGCATAGTCCCTAAGTTGATCTGCAGCTGAGGGGTTGTTCAAGAAAATTTCTAGTTCAGCCATTTCTTACAAATTTGTCAGAAATTTAAAAAAAAAAATAGTCCTGACCTCGGAAGAGATAAACAAGTAGAGAATTAGTATCAGATGTATAATTGTTGCGTATGAAGACATCGATCCACAGAGGGCCTAAATAATTTTAACATTCCCTGTGATTGTCATGGCTAAAACCTGGGGCCAGAACAAGGTCATTGGGGGAAATTAGATTGGTGAGAAAAGAGACAGCCTTCCTAATGGTCTCAATATCTTCCCGTCAAGTTAACATAAGTGGTTAATGATATGGTATCTACTCTCTGAAAGCCACTCATAATCCCCAGTAATTTTTACGTATCTATTTGTGTTAAAAAACCAAAAAAAAAAAAAAAGGCAGGGGCGAGTACTCAAGAGCTGCAAGGGTCCAGAAACAGTTCGGGCCTGTCTGAGTTGCCCCTTTTTAGCAGTGAGAATGACCATATTCACTTCGTTTGACACACCACTAATGGCTATATAGGTCGGCTCATTCACAATAAAGTGGTGAGGAATTTGTCCTGTTTCAAGGATGTAATCGCCAGATAGCTCCACCAATTTACGTGCTTCGTTGTGTAAGAAAGGATCTCCTGAGTACAGAAGAGATGTTACACAGAACCAGGTGTCTGATTGCACTCAAGTAAATTGATTGCGTAACGTAATGTTATTAGTAACCAGGGTCGTAGAAGTTATACAAATCAGAATAGGAATGACTTGGGGTTGCAAGGGTGGGTGACATCTAGATCAATGAATGAATGAGGCATGTTTTCAGGAGGGAAAAAAAAAATACTTCTCCGGCTGTTTCGTTGTAGTAACTGACAAGTGCCCCAACGGCAGTCCCATATATGGAAGTGAGTCTGGCCCTAACATCGTCAAAGCAACTAGAAAAGAAAGGGTCAAATGGAATACAGTTGCGTAATTGTATACCACTCCAAATCTTCTTCAGGCGCCATACTTGAAGGAAAATCATACTCTGATGCATAAATTTGCACAGCAACAGTCCATGACATAGTTGTGTCAATAGATAATTCGGGTGCATCTTGCCATTTCTGTGATAGGTCCCAGTTGTCACAGTCAGGGTATTCCCCAATTGAAATGATGTGAAACCCTGAACAAAATGAGCAAAATGAGGGACAATTCGCCCCTTCAACTCTATCATTCTCACCAGTTCGCATAAGCTGATCAGCCACAGTTGAACTGAAAGTTGTTGTCTTGGAGATTGCTGCTCCAGATGGCCATATCTCCACACTGCCCCCACCAAGTGCATACATTCGATTCAACACGGGCCCATTGGTGGAAATTGAGCGACCTGGAGAATCCATCATTTGAATAACGCCCCTGTCATCAAACAGTGTATAAATGCTCTTGGGAACCAAGTAGCTAGGGAGAAGTCGGAAAAAAATAAGGAAAAAACCTGGAATTACATACAAAGCCAACTGTGAAGAAAGAATGGATGTGGATGTGACAGGTTGTACAACCACAGACAAGTCCATATAACGAGAGGTTGATTCAAGGGACAAAGTCCAATCAGATGTGAGAGTGGGATTACCAGGGTCATCAACAACATTGTGCACAACGACAGTGCTACCACTAGTGTCATTTCGCAGAACTTCCACCTTTTTGTTACGTTCAAATTGCAGTTGCAAAAAAAAGGATAGAGCTGAAAGGAGATGATAGAATCCACACTTACAGACAAGGAACTGGAGGCACCAAGAGATGATGCCGTAGTGTCATAGCCCAGCAGTGTTTTGTAGTTCATCTCCAACACAATTCCCTTGCGATTCAATGAATCCCGTTTTGGGGTTGATAACACATTTGGGGACTGCGAGAAATCCCCAGTGCCCAACACTGAGCCTTTGATAACATCGATGCATGGGTTGGCTAAATCAAACCTGGTTATATACAACGTTAAGGAACAGCTTGAGTAACAAATTGACACAGTAACTCTGAATGGAAAAAATTGTTTGACAATGTCACACGGTCAGAGGTAATGACGAGATCCCCGGCCACAGTTGCCGTTAAAATTACAAAGACAACGGCCAACACAACCGCAAACGACGCCATCATCAATTTGAAGAAACTTTCAGAGAAATCTCGCGTAGGAGAAAAAAGGTTTTCATAAAACCAGTGTCTCTTGTATCAGTATCATGTGTGGAGTAAAGGTTGGGACACAGGGAGTATGGAGGTAGATGTAGTTGTTGGTGTGGGGTTTTCCTGGCTGTTATTCTTGTTCTGGCTCTTCTTATTCTTGTGCTTGTTTTTGTGCCTGGGTTTGCTCTTTCCCTTTCTTGTGTGCTTTTTTGGTGTTTTTGCGGTGGGAATAGGAACCGTGACTGTGCCTTGTTTGATCGGAGCCACATCCACCTCCATATTGGTGCCTGTAACATTTACATCATTCGTTGTGACAGTGGAATTGCCACCAGAAGACCCCTGCACGCCACTCTGTTGGAGAAGGTTCTGATTCTTGTTCTTGTTCTTGTTCTTGCCCTTGCTCTTGTTACTGACACTGATCTTGCATTTGCCCTGCTTGCTTTTCCCCCTTCTCCTTCTTCTCCTGCTGCCTCGTGTGCAATCGCCGCAGCCACCAGGGGCGACCGCGGGACCCCCGCCGCCCGGCGCGAGCAGCATCGCGGCGAGGGCGCGGGGGGACACGGTGTGGTAGCGCCTCAGGGCCCCGCAGGTGCGGCAGCGCCACGCGACGTGGGTGCGGCGCCAGGGGCACACCTTGGCCCGCGCCGTGACCCCCGCCACCAGCGGCGTGCTGCAGATGCGGCAGAGGGAGCGCTTCAGGCTGGGCGACAGCCGCAGCACCTGCTTCTGTGCGACTGTGCGCAGGGTGCGGGAGTAGATGGCCGACAACTGGGGCACCGCGGGCAGCAAAAGCAGCGACGCCTGGTGCAGGTAGTTCATCCTCTTGAAGCTGTCCTCATTACAATACACCTTGAGTGCCTTTTTACTCGGTTCCGCTGCCGTTCCGTTGTTTTCCTCCATCATTTTCGAATGTTTTTCTTTTTTGTGATTGAATCTTGGAGAAAGAACTGGTATTTAGCAGTACAAGAGCAGACTGGAAGTTGCTGGTTTGGGAGAACCAATTTCGATTATGCGCTCCATGTCACAGGGGATACTGAGTTTCCTTCCATCTGTTGTGGGATTGATTAACTGCTCTGTTTTGGTATGTTTGGGTACTTACTTGTGGTTTGTTTTGAAATGGCAAGGCTCTCAGTGTAGAGTGGTATGGTTACAATGGTTGAGGCTCCAGGCTGTAGCATTGACACCCTATCAAACCCAAATAATTTACGGAATGGAACAGTTGTTCCATTTCCAGTGATGAAACCTAAGACACTAACATCACTGGCAACGGGCCCAGTGTTAGTCACTTTGACTTGATAGTTTGTCACAACTGAGTGATCCCTTATGAGTATAACTAAATAAGTTGATTAACATGGATAAGCACAAACCTCTCAAGCTGCGCTTCTAGGTCTTCAGTGGAAAACTTCGAAACTGAGGATGATAATAGTTGGTAGTCAAATGTAGTATAACTCAGGCCAAAACCAAATTCGTACAAAGGCGTGCTCTACAGGAAGAAATCCGTGATTGGTTTGAGGCACAAAGATAAAAGACCTGGTAATACAAGTAGGTTATTCCACCGTTATCTTTTATAGACTGATCCGTCATTTTCCTCCGATTGACGAAATCTGGTTTTCATTAGGTAAATGCTTTTTATAGCTTCCCAAACCTGCGTCATACACAGTATATGGAAGTCGGCCTGAAGGAGAAACATCTCCAAAGAGAACGGAGGCAATAGCGTCTCCACCAAGCTCTCCAGGGTAAAAAGCATCTACTATTGCTGGAACATTTTCCTGTAAAAAAAAAAAGGTCTGTGCTGAGCCCTAGAAAGGACAACTTACAATAAGCCACTCTACTGCTAGCTGTCCACCATGAATGAGCACCACAACAGTCGGTGTTCCAGTGCCAAAAACCGCTTGTATTAACTGGATTGTGTTAGTTGCATCCAATCCAGTGGTTTGTTACGGGGAGCTGTTGGCCCGGAAGAGAAATATCAAGTCTGTCATGGCCCTCATCTTCTCTTGCATCCCCTCCCCCTTGACCAGGGTGCAACCCAACAAACACAAGTGCTACCTGTGAGCTGTTACTCATTCATCCACTTTTATGGTCATAACCTCAGCTGCAGATGCTACAGAAACGGCTTCGGCAAAGCCACTTGTATCATCTCCACTTAGCTGGCAGCCCATAGCAGTACCAACCACATTAGCATTACCAATAAGACTCTTGATAGCTTTTTCTGGGGAGTGATCTTCCACGAGAGTATTCGTTCCCCTATAAATTGATAGCATGTCTTGGGTTGCATTGAAGTGCTTTGATAGGAAAATAAGTGCAGGAGGAAGAAAGGATTAACAGTACCGGTCCTATTAACGCCACTCGTGTGGTTTTGCTCAGTGGCAGAATGTTGTCATTCTTCAACAAGACAATGGACTGAGGTCATGTTAAAAAGTTTTGTTGTTGCCATTATTAGTATTATTATTGACTCTTGCCTGCTGTGAAGCTTCCAAAGCCACTTGACGGTGCTCGGGTGAGTCAACTTGTTCTGGCCCATAAGTGCTCCATGGAACCTGGAACTATTAGTACATGTTGCAGTGATAACCGAGAAAAAAACCAGAGAGGGGGTATCCAATTCTCCCAGTGTAAACACTTGGGTCCAAACTCGTACAAAAGCTGCATCCAGTGCAGATTCTGGAACAGCACCATCTCTTACAGCCTTTGGTAAATGCTCACCAAAGAATTTGTCACAAGCAGCGTCACAACCAGATAGCACAGCAGCAGCGGCGGTTTCATCATAGTTGTGTGTGTAGTGATGCTTATGAAATAAGTAAAAAGACTTGTTGTATGTGAAGATGGACTACCGATGAGAATATTTCTGAGACAGCATTGCACTATAAAGGAATAAGTCAAATATTCCCAAATAAGAATCATACATCAGAAACAAAGAATCCCTCAAATCCCCACTCTCCTCGAGCCACTTCATTCATGAACTCATTGTTAGCACAGGAGGGTACACCATTCACAGCGTTCTATTTTATGTGAAAACTTTCTAAGGTTAAGAAAAAACACACATAGGCACACATGATGGACCGTAAATTTGCGCGTTGTATAGCTGCCTGGAAAGGTGGGAAGTAATAGTTGTATTGATCATCCTCAGATACAAGTGCATTGTAAGAACTGTTGTATAGCCGTTGAAAATCAAAATAGAGGAAAGAATGACGAACCTTCGATCGTAAATTAACCAGCTATCCAGATCTTTTGATTAAAGTTTAAACTTCCAAAAATATTGAATTTTGCAGGCCTGGGAATACTTACCATAATCAGCATAATGTTTTGCTGTTGGTACAGACTTCAGGTATAATCCATTCACTGGATCTGGAGCAGTTGTATTTTGCATGGCTGTGATCCAATATGTTGCATACTCGCTTGTTAAGTAGGGCTTTTTAGAGGTCAGTACCATGGAGAAAAGGTGGTCTGACGCATTACATCTTCGCCTGGAACTTCTTGTCCCCTTCCCCATCGAGGATCGCTATACAAATTAAGTAAATAGAATAAGAAGACAAGTAAGACGTACCGGAAAAGGTTTATATCAGGGGCCCATAGAAGCAATCCAGCAATGTCTTGATTATACAAGGCACGAGCTTCAGTAGAAATCATTTCTCCAATCTGTATTTACTTGAGACAATGATTACACTTCTGAGAAATAAACTGTTGTCCACAAAGTGCGATTAAATGTTGCCCCCAGAGCTAGGGCATGAGGAAAACTAATGTTGAAGTTAGAAATTCCTGTATTGAAGAAAAATTTGGCTGCCTTGTAGGACATCCAGTGTTGCCATTGTAGGTAGCTCCACAGTCAGTACAAACACCATGTAGCGCCTCTGAATACCGAAGAAAAGGTACCCCCAGTCGAGGAATGCCTGGAGCACCACCAGCCCTGCTCCACATATTCAGACACTTTTCTTCTAGTGTCAATCGACTAATTTCAAGTAAGGGAGATTTAAAAAGCTGTGAAAAGGAGTGTACGAAACAAGATCTTGAGCTCTAACGGTGGGATCAACAGATGGAGAACAATAGGGATAAGAGGAGAAAGGAGTGGTGAAACATGAAGCTGTCTCAGGAGTGGCATCAAGGCACAACCCAGTAGCATTGTGCACAATAAAAGAGGAGGCAGAGTCATAGTACCATTGCTGGAGGAAATCATCTCTACCAATTTTTAAGAGAAAAAAAAGGAAAGATAATAGAACTACACTCGGCATTCCATCATAATAAGACTTGCACCTTCTGCGTCACCTACTGTTGATAGGCAATAGTGTCTGCTACCAGAACTTTCAATAACACTCCCAGTGAGCTTAAGGAGTTGAGACTCGTTAGTGATCTAACAACGAAATGTGGGGAAACATACAACCCAGCGCTGTGGTTTATCTGGTATCGAAGGCTTGCAAGACAAAGTGGAAGGAACAACACCCTCTTAAATGACATGTCATCCAGTGCCAACAGAAGAAAAAAAAAAGGGTGGGGATACCAGTGCACTCCCCACAATCCAGGCAAAAACAATCCGTCCGGGAATCGCAATAAGACACCTAAGAGTACAAATGAACTTAAATGGATGACTGAACAGTTACGCACGGAAATTTCATCCAGTAAGTAGCTGGTGTACTGCCACGATTGCTCGTACGTGCCTCCCTTGCACGGCGACAACTTAAGTGAGTGCACACAGCCAAAGACGACAAAAAGCCACACCACCGCTGCAACACCACGCCCCATCTCTGCCTGTGTCGGTTTGTTTTGAAAAGCAACGAAACGTAACTTCAGTTTGTTCGTCGGAAACCACCGAGATCACGATCGGTTTAAGAACGAGAGGGTATCAAGACTGAAGACTGGACAACACACACCCAACCGGAAAGAGGCGCTTCGCGGCCCCGTCTCAAAGGTAGTGACTCCCCAGAAAATGAACACAGGGTCGGTAGGGGAAGAAATTGCCATCAGCGTTTTTTTGAAATTAAAAATGAGTGCCATTGAAGGTGTTGTGCATGGGTGGAAAAAAAAGAAGCTCAAGGCCAGTGGTGCCAACAAGAACAACACCACACCTGTAGCCAGTACCAACAAGCCAACTTCAGGTCGCGCCACCCTGCCCCCTCCGCCCTCCAAAGCCTCTCCCTCGGCCCCGCCATCCCGCACCCTTCCTCCCTCGTCCTCGCCAGCGTCGTCATCGGCGAAAGCGGCGCGAAGTAAGCTGTTCTTCCCAGTGGCCGAGCACCGCGACTCCCGCAAGGCCGACGCCGAGGCGGCGCAGAGGCGCGCCACATCGGCCCAGTCGATCCTGGCCGCCGTAGCGCCGTCTATCGCGGCAGCGGCGGCCGCGGCCGCCACCGCGGCGGCGCTGTCCCCCAAGAAGCCCGCCACCACCTTCGAGGAGCTGCCCCTCTGCCCCGAGACGCGCCGCGCCCTCGCCGAGGACCTCAAGTTCTCGGCACTCACGCCGATCCAGGCGGCCGCGATCCCCGCGGCGCTCCTCGGCCGCGACCTCATGGCCACGGCGCGCACGGGGTCGGGCAAGACCCTGGCGTACCTGGTGCCCGTCGTCGAGCAGCTGTGGCGCCGCACGTTCCTCCCTCCCCGCGGCACCGGCGGCCTCGTCCTCTGCCCCACCGTGGAGCTCGCGGTGCAGATCGGGACGGTGTGCGAGCGCCTGATGGCCCACCACCGCATGTCCCGCGGCTGGGTCTGCGCCGGCGGCAACAGGAGCGCCGAGAGCACGATGCTGGAGGCGGGGGTGAACGTGCTGGTGGGGACGCCCGCGAGGCTCGTGCACCACATCGAGAACACCAGCATGTTCGTGTACAGCGAGCTGCAGTGCCTGGTCCTGGACGAGGCCGACATGCTGCTGGGCAGCGGGGCCTCGCGCGTCGACGTGGAGATCATCGCCCACACCGTGCCCGCCCAGCGCCAGACGATGCTGTTCAGCGCGACGCTCACGAGGCAGACGAGCATCGAGCCGCTGGTGCTGCGCAACCCCGAGTTCGTGGACATGGAGTCGCGCACGGGTAACAAGGGGCCCACCTCGGAGGCCGTGGACCAGAACTACATCGTGGTGCCCACCGCTCAGCGAGTAGAGCTGCTTTTGACGCTACTGAAAGTGATTCCGAGCAAGGTAGTGGTGTTTTTCGCCACAACCGCGGAGGTCACGTTCTTTTCGGCCGTGCTACCGCCGCTGCTCAAGAACACCAAGCTCAAATCACTGCACAAGGACATGTCGAGGGGTTCCACGAACCAGACTTTCTGGGATTTCTTCAATGCTTGGTCTGGTGTGCTGTTCACGACCGATATAGCTGCTCGTGGAATAGATATCCCCGATATTGACTGGATTATTCAATTCGATATACCAAGCTCCGCCGAGATGTACGTGCACAGGGTTGGAAGGACCGCCCGAGCCGGAACAACTGGCCACGCACTGATGTTTGTTCAACCAACGGAAACGAGAGTAGTGAGTGCCGTGTGTGAGTTGGGAGTGCCTTTGGCGAAGCTGGCCCTGCCCAAGTTGGATGCCGTGAGTGAGAGCCTACAAAAAGTGATTTCCGGCGATGCAACAAAGAGAGAGATGGCCACCGCAGCCCTTGACAAGTACATATCCTCCTACGCCCTCCATCAGCGCACTTATGGGTTAGACCCGGTTGACATACATAACCTTGCCTTGAGTTTTGGTGTGACTTCCTACACACCCAAAACGCCGGTTCTACAACAACAACCAGTGTCAAGCACCCCTAATTCAACAGCCACATCTAAAAAGAAGAAAAAGAAGAAGAAGAAGAACCCCAAAACACAGAAACCCAATTCCACAACACAAACAACAACAACATCAACATCCACCTCTGTGTCTCACGAACAACCAGCCCCTCCAACACCAAAAAGACCAAGGGTCACACCCAGTTCGCAACCCGCAATAAAAAAAAGAGTCTAGCCAAGACCCAGGCACGTTTTCGTTTTTTCGTTCTTCTTTTTTTTTTTTGGGAACATCACTGGCGTTCAATTCGGGGCAACCACAAGAACACAACAAAAAAAAACAACACGAAATGAGCACCAACACAACACACGGACACCACAAAATGCCGCGGCGGGGGACCGGCCGCGGCGAGGACTCAAGGTCACTGTCAATAAGCGGCACCAGCCCCACGACCACGCCCACAACCCTCATGTCTGCATCACCCACTTCCGCCGCCACCACCACCACCAACAACAACACCATGAGCAGCAGCAGCAATAACACAAGCAGTACCGCCAGCGGCACCAACCAGCAGCCCCAGCCTCCGTCACAGCAGGGCCCCCCGGGGTTGACCATCACATCGCCCCCGCCGTCCCCGGGCCTGGGCCCCATGCCTCCGGTTGGGCCCTCGCCGTACCCCATCACGGGAGCGGGAACGGGGACTGTGAGCGGCGCGGGGGTGGGTGGGAGCAGCGGCCTCGGGCAGACGCAGACGCAGACGCAGGGCCAAAGCGCGGCCCAGCTCTCGGCATCCGGGGGCTCGGCGCTGTCGACGTCGCCGGGGGAGGGCGTGTCGTCGTGCCTGGTGCCTGCTGCTGCAGCGTTCACTCCGTTGTCGGGGTCGGCCTCCTCGTTGTCTCTGCTGCCCCCTAGCTCCGTAGTGCCCGGCCTCACCCCCCCGCAGTCGCCCTCGCCCGCCACTGGAAGCAGTGCCACGCCATCCCTCCTGCAGCCGCCGCAAGTCCAGGGCGTGGTACCAGGGGGGAATGGGAGCTCGGGGGGAATCAGTATAGGGAGCATGAGGGGGGGAGTGCTGGGAGGGGATCCCAGTGGGGGTCTGGGGCTGCTGTTGCAGCAAGGGGTGGGGGTTCTAGGGGTGGCAACCCCGCCTACCTCACCTAGGGGCAGCTCCCCGACTATCATCCCGTTGTTCCCGCCTGGCTCTGTCTTGGTTGGGCATGAGGGGCAGGTTGAGCCTCCTGTCTCTACTCTGCAGCCTCCTACACCGTCGACAATCCCGAGTCATTTGCACCACACAAGCTCCACTGGTGCTGTAGTGACTTCTGCCGCTGCGACGCCTCCTGGGGCACCTGTTGAGGTGATCACTCATAGTCTTCCACTCACTCATTTGCTACTCTTCTTCTTATTCAACTTAGGCAGACAGAAAGAAAGCTGTAAAGTGCAAGGCAATTCCTTGGGTGTTGTACCCAACCGACGAAGACAGGAAGAGTGACTACCAGGGTACAGCTGCAGATTGGATAGTGGAAACACTTTTGGAGAAATTCTGGAAGTGTGCTAGAGAGAAAATGACAGAACTTAACTCCCTTCCATTGGTTTGTGCAACATAAGAGTTGAACTAAGAAATAATTGTTTCTCCAGGAAAGCAGCGTACCTCTCCCTGAAATTTTTACCCCAAGTCATGACACATCCTTCCACCAAATTATCACAGCAATTGGAGAAGTGAGGTTGGTATCTTGTAAGTGAGAAGGTGGACTCACCTGGAGGGGAAAAAAAAAAAAAAGCAAGTCTGCTTTTGAAGTCATGATGGCTGCCCTGATCCAATGGAAGACTGCACAACGAGTTCCTTTGGACCACCTTAAGATTCTAGTGTATGAACAGCTCCAAGACAACTTGTTTTAAAGAAAAAAAATAGTGAAGGGTCAGGAACACGCATTTCCTTGAAAGATGGTCAAACGTTCCTTGAGGAGAGATATCAAGTATAGATTCACCAAAAAATCGTATTAATACATTCTCAGAGTGGTGTGGAGTATACTTTCCTTCTGTCGGCACTAGCGTGTTTGGATTCCTTTGTACATGACGAAATCCCTGAGTATTTATGTAATCAGTTGTTAGATCTGTCAATTGAGTATTTGACAAGACCTGAACGGTTTGTGAACCTTGACTTTTTTTTTCTTTTTCACTTTCTTAGTAAATTTGGCCCCGAACCATTTTTTCAGGAGATCTCCCAAAACAAGAAGAGAGTACATGAAATATATGCTTGGTTTATTGGTGCCATATCCAAATCTCGGTTCGTTTCTATCATTTTGTTGATAGTGATCAAACTGACTTTCCCATAGGTTGAAGCAAGTTACTGCACGTTACCTGAAAGAACTGCCAATACCAATAACAAACTCTACCAAATCTAAAGCCCTTGTTCTTATTCCCAGTCTAAGATTTGTATCTTTGAGAGTAAGCATTTCCTTGCAAATGTGATAACTTATCATCCTGAAAAGTTGGACAGCAAGCATCGCCTCACGGCTACCTCTGAATTTCTAGCCTTCTTTGCTGGGCACCTGAAATATGAACCCCTAAGATCCTATGCGAAAGAGGTAAAGAGGAGAGGACAAACTCCAACCAACCCCTTCTAAGCTGCGAGTTGCTTTTATTGATACACTTGTACTCTTATTGCGCCCTCTTGCAGCTGTAGAGCTTAAATCTGGCTTGAAATACATTCAGTGGTTTTCAACAGTAAACGAGTTGATTGCATGTGCTATAAAAATGAAAGAACGAAAACCCAAGGTATGGGTGGTTGTGTTTTACATAACAAACACCAACAAGAAAAAAAAAAAACTCAAGGTTGGGCATCAAATGCTGAGTGTTCTCCTTTCAGTAACTGACAGAGATACTTTTGTCAAACACTGGTGGTCTTTTGTTGAATCTGTACTGAAAATAAGAGTGTGACACCGAAATTTGGAGCCGCCATACTTACCACTATTCTCAGGACAGGAAAACCCAATATGTCTATTCACTCAAATTCATCATTCCAGTTCTCTGGACCTATCTTACTAAGTATGAAGAACCGCAGGAGACAATCAACGTAGTCTATGAAAAACTCATTGCTGTTACTGGGCTTTTATTCCCCCCTCAGAAGAAATTAATACCTGAGGTTTTTGACCAGTATGTTGATTTGATTCATTGCATTGCAGAAGCTAGGTACTCTCCCCTTTGTCCTTTCGTGGCGAAACCATGTATTAGGCCAGATTTTGCACTTCATAATATTATATTTGAATTGTTGAAATTCCCAGATCTCAAGACTTTTGAAGTCGAGTTGATATTCCATTTACCACTTCTTACCTTATTGATCTTTTTCTTTTAAGCCGCATGATCGTCGGGCTGAGAAGTCTACAGAGCATCCTGGCAGCACAAGAGCCTCCACACACACAATCAAAAGCAAAACCCTTAGCAAATCTTATCAAGGAGAAAGTCGAGTTTCATCATACTCGTCGGAAAATTCGAGTTGACCCTTATCTGAAACACACAAGGTAGTAATTGTGTTCATTATGAACAACTTACATTCCCTTTTTGCAGCATCTTGATTGGAAACGTTTTTACTGCTGTGGAAACGTTGCGTTCCCCTGTTTCACCTGTGAAAGTTGCTTTTGATCCCGCCCTCCTTCTGCAATTGCATCAACTTGCCATTTCCTGCATCCCATTGGTGTTACCCATTAAAATAATCGCAGAGGATCTGGTATTGGCTTTGGTGAAGAATCTCATCCATTCTGATAGAAGTACTCACCAACATTTAGACTCCCATCTTACCTTTTTTTTTTCCCCAGTTATTCGAGATGCTTCTTATAATACCCTTATGCAGCTGATAACATGGTACCCTCATCTACGAGCCGAGATAGTCCAGGGTATTGCTGGATACATAGTGCAGGAGATACCTGATCACCGAGCACCAGATCTCTCTATGCTTCTGTTCAGAGTTTGTTCTTGAATTTATGCAACTAATTTAACACCACCCAAGTTAGGAAATTGTCTGAACCAGTGGAAGATTGTCCTATCTGAACCCCAAGAACCTCCTCCTAATGTCGTAAACATTGTAATGTCCCTTCTCCAAGATGCAAAACATTCTGGAGAGGTCCAAGAATTACCCTGCGAATTTGATATTGCTTTTCTGGAAGCTGTGGCCCTTGTTTTTTTATGCTGCCCTTTTGGTAAACTGAGGTGGGTACTCAACCATCTTTATTGCTTTTGACCCTGCATGAGGGAGAGCTGTCTTCATATACTACAGTCTGTCAGTGTAATAAATTCTATTCAAGAGCAGAACTCTGATACCCTACCGGCACCCAGAGTAATTGATGTCATAGAAGAAGAAGAAGCGGTTGTTCTCCAGATTCTGGCATCTACATATGATACCTTCCACTTTGCAACAATACATGTAGATCATCTTTATTTCAACCTTGGTAATTCCGACCTTCATCAGGAAGATGTGCAATTTCTTGTGCAACTCTCAATCAGACAGATTGCAATTAGTGACCTACCCAAGCACCAATTTGTATATTCCTTTCATCTTAGCAAAATTCCTTCTAAGAACAACAGATGTGGACTTACTGCTACTGTGAACTATTGAAGCGTATAATGCCACTTTGTCCCGAGCAAATACAAATTGCCTGGGATCTGGTTTGTCAATTTACATCCAGGCCTTTTCTCAACACTCTTGGCTTAGGCTACACAACGTCTTTCTGCAGTTCGGCCTGATGACAATCCCAGTAAACTAATGGGCTCCATAATAGAATCACCAACAAATTGCCTTTGGTGGCGCAACTACTGCATGTTTGGTTGCACTTGTATAAGCCCAAGAAAAGCTGAGCCACAACAGCCTTCCCAGCCCGCAACTAACCCACAAAGAGAGTTTTTGACTTCACTGTGCCAACACCTCAGATCAACGAGTGAACAGCAGCGTGATGTTGCTATGCAGGTTATTCTCCTATCTCTTTTTTTCTTTTATAGCCAACCACAATTTTTCAGTCACTGCAACAAGTTAATATCAACTATCTGGGCATGCTTTTTGAGCTCTTGAAACCCTTTGAAGCCGATCTAAGAGTACCCAGTAGAAAAAAGAAAGATGTAATGCGGAACATGCTAGCCTGTAAGTTTCTGTAGAATGGTAGAATTCTTATCTTTGTCAAAATAGTACTGCGGTGTCGACTATGTGAGACAATGCGACAGACAACTCTAGGGCAATCTGAACTTTATTGCCAGCTTTATCTAGAGTGGATACAGGTATTATTTCCACAACCATGCAGTTGCCTTAACTCTGACAAGGAATCTTTTACGTTTTTAAATCAACCAAATGAATGGATTTGGGATGGTGTTCTTTTCATGCGATTCTATTTCTGTGTTGTAGTTCAACACTTTGCAAGGGAGCTGAATTTATGTGGGAGGAATCAAATAATACCTCCTGCTCTTCGGCGAGATATTTTCCTACTATTATCAAGGTTTGTTCCTCTCTTTTTATAGAATCATACTGAGTGTTATTCTTTTCTCTCCCATTGGTTAATTGAGATGGACACATTCCGAAAAGCTTCTAGATAATGATCAAACTAAGAAACGTCTGGTTCAGGATTACTAGCCTATTCTCTATTCTCACTTCTTTTAGGCAACTGAATTAGCAAGTTACATAAAAGAACCAGAAAAGAGGCCCGAAGTTGAAGATAAAGTTGTTGAAAGAACCTTATATCTTCAATATGCTGCCTCAAATGTCTTATCCTATCCCTCACTGCATAACTTATGACCTAAACAAGGCTATTGCATCCCTTCTTTTGGGTCCTTCTTTTTCTGTGGATGTATTGCGAGATCCAAATAACATAGTCTTCACATGGGCAGATAACATTTTCCTTACGGATACAGTTCAAGTAAGAGATTTTGGTTGTTGTATTTTCAGGACTTACTATTTTACTTAGCCCAGCACAAAGAATAAGCCAAAATGGAAGAAAGCTCGTGATCTAGTAAGGAAACTAACTTTCCCGACTTCTTTCTTAGTCTTCACCAGAATGTTCAGTGCACCGTAAGTGCTGTGCAATCCCTTGTAAAAGGAAATCCTGAAATACCTGATTTGTTCCACAATATTCTGGACAGGGTTTGCTTTTCCTTGTTAGAATCACAGTGACCAAGTACACAGTGTTACTCAAACAATTCCCAAGTTTCTAAGGCCTATTTTATTGCTGTTGTGGAGCTTGCAAAAACTACAGATTTACTTGCCTTTCCGTCGTCCATGTCCCTTTTATTGCATCTTATCCTCTTTAAGGCCTGCATATAATTAGAGCGTAATATTACTCTAATCCGTTTTAGGCAGGAGATCCTACCCTTGTTATACGACAAGCCGCACAGCAACTTTTGCAGCTTATTACAGACACGGAGTCTGTTTATTTACCCTTTGCTTCAGAGAGTCGTTTACCAGAAACCTACATGCAAGCACAAGTAACTCCCAAATTAATCTTTCATCTTTGTTTTATGTTCCTAGTACGGCCTCTCGACTACTCTAGCAACAACCTTTTCTACACATTCTTATGCTGTGTTAACTGAAACTGTAAAACGGTTTGGCCCTGCCATCATCCAAGTAATCTCACTTTGACTGCATAGTCTAATTCTCATTGCATCTGGCCACGAGAAACTAATGCTGACCTATATATTACCGTGGTTGGAAAGAATGGATTTGGCTGAAGAAACTGTCGAAAAATTTAATGCTGTAGAAGTGTGTGAGTAACAAAGCAAGGGCCTCTCGTAATTTCTAATAGAACTTACTGCTATTGACGTGGAAGTATAAATCAACATTCCCATTGGAGATAAAATCAATTTGGACAACAATTGCTGTAAAAGTATGAGTCACAACTTGTTTATACAGTCTTATAAAAAATAAGTCTTATGCTGTGCATATTGTGATCGATATCATGGTAGAGCTGGGGTTGCGGAAGGTTCCTTTCTTCTTGTGTCCGTGCCCTCTCAGTTATTAAAAGAGTTTGGAATTTGTGGAGCTTGCCAAAGTTGTTTGCATGTATATGTCTTGTGCAGCTCCACGAGTCACTATCGACTGCCTGATAGGAGATTTATCTCTGCTAACTCAACCAGTGAATGATATAGCCAAGAATAACCAATATCCACACTATTAATTAAGCACTTTTGAATTCCCTTCTCCAGTGTAACTCCTTCACTTCTTTACTCTGCCTGCCACGCGATCCAACTTCTTCAGTCAATTTGTTCCAGGTTATAATTTGCCTCGTACCAAAGAAAGTGGCTCACTAACCACCAGATTGTGATCCAAGTATGTGTTTAGTTTCCCGTGCCCATCTGGCTATTGTCATACTCTCTGAACTAGCTTACAGTTACTACCCACTGATTCCTCTTTTTTGCGTTGATGTAACTCTGTTTTTCCCATAGAATGTGGGGAAGAGTTTCGTCCACACCTTCCAGTTTTACTGCACATAGCATTTCTTGGCTTTGACTACCATACACTTCCTGTATCTGATTTTTGTCGCAGTTTATTGTTGAACCTTCTTCATTCTCTGGTGGTACAACCGTTCCAAGTAGCTGGTGTGTCTCAAAACTATCTACTTGACATAATCGTCATTCTCGCAGGCACTGACCCAGCTGAATCTCCTAAATATGCTGAATCATTGGACCTGGGTGTTTTCTTGAAGTCTAAGCAAAGCAATAAGTTATGGAGTGATTTCTCTCCAACAAGAGCCGCCCCTACATGTGAAATTCTTACAAGTGTTGTGAAACGAATTGTTGCTGTTCTATCAGCAGGAACTGATCTCAATGAGAGATGGGGAGCTGAAGGTTTGTTCGAAAAGTCCACAAAAAAGAAAACCAAGATAATGCATTTAATAGCCCACGCATGGGCAACCGGCAGCCCTGAGCATTTCCAAGCCGTTCGCTCCTATCAGATTTTCCGAGCATTGGCACCCACTGTGAAGATCGAACACATTTTCGATATTCTCACGAGATTGCACTCCTGCATTAGCTCCCCTTCTCCTAATAATAAACTACTTGCGAAAGAGTGTTTCCTTACCCTCCAGGTTTTCCTTTATGACGTCGTGGTTATTATTACTTATCTTTCGTCTTTTTCCCAATAGTTGACAGTTGAGGGGCTCCATCCTTCCAAGTTGATTCTTTTTCCCCAAATTTTTTGGGGAGCAGTGGCACTTCTGTATTCGGATGATGAAGACGAATTCCTCCGTATGCTGGATGTCTTTACATTTCCCTCACATTCGAAAAAGAAGCAATAAAGCTCCTTCATGTACTGCTGGATCGATTTTCGTTTTCGGATTCTGCAGTTCAAGCTGTAATCACTGCAAGTGTACCTGAGGAATGGTGTGCTTTGAAACACAAGGTCTTTTTTCTCACATGAGAAGGTCGACAAACAGGCCTTTCATTGGCGTCCAACCACTTGTTTTAAGAGGCCTATTATCTGATATAACTGAGGAAGCAGCAAGAAAAGTTTGTCACGTTCCTATTCAATTTCCTTACACTCTTAAGCTTCTGTCTCGGATGTCAACAATCCCCTGTGACCAAACCTTCGATCCCCATCCATGCCGTTTTCTGACAAATACAGTATCTTCATCATCAATTAAATGAGACCATTCCTAATGACAGACAGATTGTATTCGTCCCATGGTTAATTTATCACTTCAAAGAAAGGAGTCACTTTCACCTTGGAGTTGCTGAAAAACTAAGTGAGGCCTCTGAAAACAAAGGCCACAAGACTCTGGGAAAGGTGTTTGCCAAGTACTCGGAGGTTCCTCTACCTAGTACACTTCATCATCTCATTCTGTTTTTCTCTTGTACAGAAACTTTTCGATTCAGCAGAGCAGTTTTTGGATGAATTGTTGCACCCCCTAGCAAAGATAATAAAGCGATTCAATGTGAGTTACATCTTCCATATCCTCTTTGGACTAGTAGAGTCATGCAATGGTTTGTCCCCTTCCAAAAAGTGGTAGATAACCAAAGCCATTTCCCTTTCCAGGAAAGTACACAGAAGCTACCTTGATGCTCATCAAAGGTCTTGTGGGTCTTGTTCCTGACTCCATGTTGCCCACACCTGGCACAGTGGCTCCCTTCTTCAACCCACTCCTCAGACTTGTAGTTAAGAATACAGCAGTGTCCCGCAGAACTTCCAATGTCCAGTTACAGACACTGCAAGCCATGCACAAGACCAGTGCCGTTGCAGCCGCGGCATCAAATGCACACGAGTCTGCTGTCCAGCAGGCACTCCAACCCCTTGGTGGCCCCAGTAATAACTCCAACTCTGGCCTGACTCTCCCCGCTCCGATTACTCCACAGCCAAGTTGGCGTATTGCCTCAAGTGTTCTGTGCTCCGCAGTCAAATCGTCCACACTCAGTGAGAACTTGATTTTGCGACTTGCTGATGAAAACCCTCTCACACCCGCTATTTCTGTATGAATGATCTCACAGAAACACTACCTCACATTCTTCAGAAAGCAGAAGAAGCCGGTTTTCCAAGGGCCGCTCTCTCACTGGCACAGGTGAATACTGTTTGCCTTTGCTAAATAGCCTTACTCACAAACCACAGGTACTGGAAACGTGTAAGCAGAACGATTCTCTCAAGAACCATTCTCCAGCAGGATCCAAGAAAATGTTCGAAAAGGTACCATGCACCTCGACTCTTTGAGTGGCTAACTCTGTTCAGTTCTTTTCATTCCGTGAAGGGAAAAAACGAGATGATGAAGAATATCAGGCAGACCAAGGCATCGCCGACGATGAAAGCAGAATTTCCGAGTCAGATAATCAACTATTTGATTTACCTGACGGTGGTGGAGGAGACCAAATGCAATTCCCAACGTTAAATTTGGCATCAGGGTTTGATGGTATTACCCAAAAGCTTGATAGTGCGTACTTTAACATCAATCAAAGAAATAATGCAAGGACTGGAGGAAGACGCAAAGAGCAGGAAAAATCCCTAATGTTATATTTATAGCTTGACAATAAAATTTTGTTATTGTACGATTTCACCGCATTGACAAAGTTGAATGCATCATTACCTTCACAAAAACAGATGCGAAAAAACATTCGTTTTTTTTCAAGCAGCTGTACCCAAGGATGAAGGATTTGATTGGAGCGTTACAACTGTTCTGTCACCTACCCAATGTCACCTTGACCACTTTGACTGCTAACGGACCTTTGACGCTGGGAAAAGTTGTGCCCTCATCATCACCCATTTTTAGCTTAGGTGGGTACGCCTCCCTACGGCGTAGGACAAGTGCTGCACCAATGAACCTCCATCAGTTAGCCTAACTAACTGGTGGAAGTAGTGTTCTTCATTCAGTTCAATAAAAGCGTGTGAAAAGCAGAAATTGAAATTTTTTTTTTGTGGAGATTTGTTAGTACGGAATGTTTAGAGACCAGCGTCATCTGGGCTAGTATCTGTTTATGGGTTGTGAGTGATTCCCGTACTCAACATGGGTGTGCACACCTGGGACCGACTTGGCTACTGGCTGTGCCTCCGGTCAATCTCATGTAAACTTCATTGAATCTGCGGAGGAATACTCTGCC